>JARKIF010000129.1:0-95870 GCA_029378245.1 Roridomyces roridus | reverse complement strand
ATTTTGGTTTATGATCCTACACCTTTGGAGTTATGACAGGTTCAAGGTTCGTGGGCTGGCTCTCTGGGCCAATCGGACCCGCGGCTGACCGGTTTTTGTAGTGCCTCAGATGGAACTCGGGGCGACAGCCAGGTGTGTGACCTTGGCTCTTTCGATGATGAATCTCCTCTCAAGGCGAACAGGCGCTTTCAAACGAGTCATGACGTGCGTCTGCCCTGAGGATGCTTGAAGCTCGTGTGATTTACTCGAATTGCTAGTTACTCGTACTTTGCGACGGTACCATTGATCATGGTATTCAGTGTCGCGATCTCGGCGCTAAAGTACCAAGAAGGTGCGTTTGCACGCAGAATGATTCGGCTTCGATTGACCTGCGCAATAGGCTTCTTGGCCCTACCAGATGGGACCAGTGAGTGTGGCTTTTTGATATTCTGCGGCCGCTAGACACCGTCTACAGTCATGCCTCGTCCGTTTGAGCTTTGGAAAGCAAACCACCTGCGGTGGATGCTTCCCCTCTATTTCATCCTCAGCATTGCGTGGGGGCTCGAGCTGTGCGTCCATCTCTGCTCCATGTCGATCTCGTTTTGACCTTTTCACAGGGTAACGCATCTTGAAGGTAGTCATGCTTTTTGGACGACGAGCTGGCGACTCATCCCCGAACAGAGCTTACATTCTGGCTGTTTCTGCTTCACCAAGGACCCAACAAAAGGGAGTGGTTCCACAGCTGGGAGTTCCGAATGTGGTATATTGGTCCGTCCATCAGCAATATACTCAATGGTCGCCGCTGATCGGCGCATACAGGGAGCTTGACCGCCGTTGTAGCGCTGCCGTTGACTACTCTCACCAAAAGACATGATCTCAATAGGGTTAGTGCGCCGCCGCCCGGCAAGTGTCCCGTCTGACTTGTTGTCACTCAGTGTGAAGCCTGGATATTCCTGGGCGGGTCCGCCGCAGGCACTTTCACGACTATCTGCTTCCTCTACGTCCTCGCCAGGTTCCCAGGCTTCATACGCGGTGTCAAGGCAGAGGGTGCGGATCCGGATGTTGTCGTCCGCTTGTCCACCTTTTACCATTTGAATGTGGGTCTATTATTCGTCCGTGTTTCAAAATAAATAAAACTGACCCATCTGTAGTGCATCCGCGTCCTCTTTGTTAGTCCGCGCAACGTCTGCTTTTTCTGCCAAATTTAACGACGATGCATTAGCGTTTCTTTTTCACCGCTCCCTTACTCACATTGGCGCTGGATGGTTGACCGACAGGCGTCTGGCTGTTGTCAGCAGCTCGTATGTGGTTTAATATTGTCTCCTGTGACCGTCTCTGACTTTCTTTAGGTTCTGGACAGGTGATATACTACAAATGAAATCTCCGGCCCAGTATCGCTCATCGCCCATTCTAGATCTACTTTTCATGATGGGAGGAATTGGATGCATTTCGTCTGCTATCACCCTACTCGTGAGTGTCCTCGATACGACGTGGTACACAGTGACCAACAGTCGACCCGCAGATTTTCTTCCCCCGCTCTTTGACGACCGAGGCCGGCTACAAGGCACAACAGGACTCCAAAGTCCATAGCTCTGCGATTTCCGAACTCCCACAGTACGAAAGACACGAGTCACCCCTCCTTCACCCAAATCGGATCGTGCGCGGACTCCCATGTCAGCGTTCCGGCTGTCGGACGGCCCGCAGCCTGATGGGGGCTTCCCTCTCGACGCAGAGAGAGCATACGAGCCGCGTCCGCCTGCATGGTAATACCGCGTCCGTCGTTCGGCACGCGGTCCGACGACACGGTCTGGGACGGTGCAAGCACAGTCGCATGCAAGCCTGCTGTCGCGTCGACATCGCGACTCGACAGTGGCTCGATATTGTTAATGGCACGGCTGTATACGTGGAAGAGCCCCATCGGCACAGGCGCACCCGCTGATCCACCCTTATGTGAGTACCACACGGCCTCTGCTTTCAGCTCAACTCACGTGGGCAGGCTATGCACTTTACGTCTCCCATTGATCTACCTCAAGATGGCTCATGAGTTTGCGGTCTCTGCTATCGACTAACGAACAACCAACTCGCGACACCCACCGCGCACGAATAGCGGGCCAGCGCTCCACGTTTCTGTGGAGGCGCTGTGCCGGCTGAAATGGATGGACGCTTACGTCCGGAGCTTCCTGCCCGTTGTATATTACTTGTTTCCTGCTACAATCTACTTTTAAATATTGATGTACCTCGTATTCAAATGTGTATGTTTTGCAATCGGATTTTCGCGGCCGTGACGTGAGATCGTTCAGTATGTACTCGTACTTGCTAGGTAGCCACGCCAATATGATATCCCTGCAGGACTAGACACATTTCCGTCACTGTCGGAAGACTTGAGTTTTTTTTTCCAGTCGGGAATGAGGCAGCGGAGAGGCTCTGCCTGAAGGATCTTTACGGTGTCCGAACTGTTGCGAATGATCGCAAGAGCATAGCAATATCGGTTACATGATGATCAAGGAGTGATATAGCCTCTCTGGTTTCTCACTTTTACACGCAAACCTCCATCTAGCCGGGACGAAAGACGCTATGGCCGTCCGCCGCCAGCCCTCTTCCACCTCCTTGTCGCGTTAGGCGACCGCCAAATCGCCCTAGCCGTCGAACTCTACAACGGCAGCACCAATCGAGATTTTTGCAACTCGTTCTGGGGTCGCGGTGATGCGGGTGTAATATGTCGTTTGCTCGTATGCGCGGGGCGATACGACGACGGGAACGAGCTACGCAATTTTTGGAAGGAGCGGTGAGTTTGAGCGAAACATACACGAGGCTCCGTACTGTCCGTGCTTACATTCCCCACGAGCGGCCATCGAAGAACGGTACGCAACGAGCTTGTCAACCTCCGCGAAAGCTACTCTCGGGAAGGACTAGATCGGTGAGTTTATCTGCTACCCCGTGAAGCTCATTCCATAGCTCTGGTTTGCGTGACTCCGTAATTCCCTCGACAACCCTGCGACTGGAGACGGAAAAGCAGGGTGCAGCCCACTTGACGCTGGCCTCCCAAATCCAGACGGACTCGAAGGCCAAACGGCGGCGCTGCTCAACAAGGCAGATCACGCATCGGAAAACCTGCAGGCACCGCTCGAGAAGCGATTCAAGGTCAAACAGACACAGGAATCCTACGTTCTCAAAGCGCGGGAGAAGTATGAGAGCGACTGCCTCCGCATCGCCTCGTACTCTCAACAAATCGCGGTCAACCCGGGCAAGGACAACGAGCGCCTACAACTCAAGCTCCGAAGAGCTCAGCAGACGGTCCAGGCGAATGAAAAGGACTTTGCCAACTTTACAAAGACGGTGCTGGACATGATACCCGGCTGGGAGAAGGACTGGAAGGACTTTGTGACGGCAGCCAGGACTTGGAGGAGGATCGATTAGATTTCATGAAGGACATCGCGTGGATGTACGCCAATGCCGTGTCCACATTGTGTGTCTCCGATGACCAAGTGCGTCGCTGTTTCCACCATTCCCGCTGTCCACTGATTTGTCCGTCATAGTCGTGTGAACGGATTCGCACTGTCCTCGATCAACTCGAGCCCGACAAGGACGTCGAAAACTTTGTGCACGAATACGGAACAGGCAACGAGATTCCTGACCCTCCGGTGTTTGTGCCATATCCAGCTCAGCAGCCGGATGGCTCTTCCAAACCCAAGCCAGGCACACGACCCGCGCAATTTGAGCGCGCGTCGGGGCGGCCTGCCCCGGCGTACCAAACAGAGCCTGAAATAGTGGCCAACATTAACGCCTCTTCTGTGGACCTCCCCGCATCTGCGTCTGTCGCCCCTGAGCGGGTCGATTCGCAGTCGTCAGATGGTGGCAGCTTGCGAAGCGGAGCGGTGTACCAAAACTCTGAGCTCAATGGGAGTGTTTCCCATGCTGCGATTAACGGGAGGTCGATGGCTCCTCAACAGCAGTCGCCTCCTCCTCCCCAGCACTCGCCTCCACCTCCCCAGCAACAGTCACCTCCACCACCGCCACCGCCTCAGCAACAACTCCCGCCACCCCCGCAGCAGCAGCAGCCCCCGCCGTCGACGTGGCAGCCCGAGCCTGAACAACAACTCATGGGTTTGTCTCGACGAGTTTCGGGCCCTCTTCCCCCACAGCCCCCGATGCAGGCTCCGTATCAGGAGCCGCGCGCGCCGACTCCGCCGCAGGAAGAGGAGGTCCTATATTATTCTACGGTGCGTTCTCATGGTTTCTCTCGACTCCATTCCTCTGATTCAGTTGCGGTTTTACAGTGAAAGCGTTGTACGACTACACAGCAACGATTGATGAGGAGTTTTGATTTCCAGGCTGGGGACGTTATTGCTGTGACGGCGACGCCGGACGATGGGTGGTGGATGTAGTGGCGAGTTGCTGGATGAGGCGAGGAGGGAGGAGGGGAGGCATGTCTTTCCCAGCAACTTTGTTTGCTTGTTCTAAGTAGGTGCGGGACGGCGGGGGAGAGAGATACCAGCAGGCAGGCAGGCGGACGCATCTAACTCACTAATATTTCTGTCGCGTCCCCTCACTGTATCATAGGCAAAAACTGTTTTACGTATATATACTAATTTATCCTTTCCGACTCGAGTTTCTCTGTTCAGATGGGACGGAAATCGTGATCTATTCGTACAACAAACAACGTCAAGTAGTACAGAAAGCAGTTGGAAAGCAGGGATAGCAGGATCATGGGGGGTCATGAAACGTCTACGAGCGATGGACGACGGCCCTCTCGGAGCAGCCGCACACGAGCAGCCGCGCGCGCAGTCTTTCGATCTTCCTTCCTCCCATCGACACGTCTCTGAATGTCGTTGTACAGATCCGACAAGATGGTGCTGACGTGTCGCAGGTGAAGTCTGTCGAAGGTTGCCTATTGGGAGTTGAACGGTTAGGTTTGACTAGGTGGGTGGATATGGAGGACTTACATTGAACTTGTGCGCCAAATCCGACAGCTTCGCGTGGTGCTGTTTCAGTAGGGCGCGGATTTTGTCCAATTGGGAGGCTCGGGCGAGGGTGGATAGGCTGTGTAGGCGTTGTAGAGTTCTATAAACGCACGTTAATCCTTGATGAAGGGCTCTCCTGAGACCAAAAAACGTACTTGCGGAGGGAAAGTAACCGGCGGTCGTATTTCCTCTGACAAGACGTACTGCGCAGACTCCATTCTTCAGCCGGGATTTGAGAACGCCTTCGAAGAGACGTCTCGACTGCATGCAGCGCTTCGCTGACTCGGTCGCATAGCCAGAGGTCCTCTTTTGAAGGCGCTGGAACGGCGGCAAATTTCTGATGATGGGAAAACATATCAGTGTCATGACCAACGTCTGAGATGGACAGAGACTGACTGCATGCAGAGAGCCGACGGCTAGGGAGCTTGTCACGATGGATAGCAGGTTTTGTTCGATTATATGGAGTTCTTGGGATTGCGTGAGAAGCGTTGGTGAAGAACATGGCGTTGGGTCATCATCGTAATGAAACGAAAAGTCGTGAACTGAAGGCGGCGGTGGGCCGCCTAGATATGTATTGGAGCCGTCACCGAGAGGTAGACGGTCGAGAACAGGGAGAGGGAGAAGTTCGATTGTTCTTTGTATCGGACCTGGCGGCGGCGTCGTGCCCGGTGGCAGCTGGTCTTGGTCGAAGAATGTGTGGGACGCATCGACCAAAACGTCCACTGGAGGCATCACCTCCTCATCATCTCCAATTTCTTCGACCCCGCCAGAAGGCACGTAATGCGCTCTCCCAGCAGCATCAAATGACCATCCGCCCTCGACTTGATAGTCTTGAATCTGTTTCGGGCGGACAGGTGGTGTTTGCTGCAGCCGCTGATGTATGCCATCGAGAGGACGCGCAAAGGAGCGATATTTGGTGCTGGGAGAATCGCTGAATATGCCGAGCGCGTTCTCGGGGTCGGGGAAGCCAGTCGTGTCTCCCGACAGATCGTCGGGGTGCGTTCGCTTAACGGAGTGTCTCCGGAGCCGATCCGTTCCCCAGGCAAGCCCAGGGATAGCCCTCACAGGCTGAGGTTGATGAATGTGGTCGGGCACGGACATGTCGTTGAGAAGTGTGGGTTCCACAAGGTAGAAGTCCTGCGAGTTGGCGCTCCAGTCTGAGCGAGGAGTCGAGGTGCGTGGATACATTCACTTTGCAGCGGCTATTTCGCTGCCGCTCGAGTATATGTAGGAAGAAGGAATGGTGGGCGGACAGTTGTGGGTCCGTAGGATACAATAAGTAGGTCTCCAGGGTTTATTGTGCACGTCGAGGTGTACAAAGGCCGTCGCTACGACGAGCAAGCAGGAGCCATGATGGGGAGACTTGGAGACCTTGTTTCGTAGGCGCCGCGCCTCTTTTGTCAGAATACAATGCAAGCGAGAGCAAGCGAGAGAAAGGAATGATTTCCCAATTTGGAAGGAGGTGCGCCACACTAGTCTACCATCGGCCATCGCTCCGTAACCTCCGACGAGTCTCTTCTCACCAGCCCTGAAATTCCGCCCAGGACGCAAAATTACGATCCCGAGGACGCGAGCCACTGAAGCGCGTCAGAATAACCTCTGTTAAGGATGCTCGCGTGCGCCTCCCCTCTGAAACTCATCGCCATCGTCATCGTATCGTGCCACAAGGTAATCTGCCAGAGACATTTGTGCTGGGCAAAAATACGGATATGTACCATCTTTCGACGCCGTCGGAGGAGCGAGTAGACGGGCAGTAGCAATCAGCATCACATCGAGCGTCTTTATCCCTACCTCGTCGGCTAGGGCATCCAGAAAATAATACTGGTCGCGTGAGCGTCCGAGGGCCGAATCTGAGCACGGTCGGGGTACACTAAGCTGCTCGGAGGTTGTTGACGGGCGCTTATGGCGGTCATTACCTAAGTTGGCCTGTTGCCTTTGACCCACCTGCTTTCTTTCTTTTTTCTTGATGTATGTCTTCCTCCAGGTTGTATCTCGCAACGGCTCCGTCCTCGACATCGGACGGCGATCATGACCAGCTCAGCGCTCTCGGCAATTCTATTAGATTCAAAACTCTGCCGCCATTACGAACAGCGTTGTCTGAATCACAACGCGACCTGTTGGATGACATTCAAGACGATTTCGACGACGATTTGGAAGCTGGAGAGCATGTGTTCCACGTCGATTCACGCGACAGGGACGGCCACTCTTCCTTTATAGATCCACGACAACTTAGGCTCCTCGTTGAGCAGGCCACGTCGCACACTCCCGACCTCATTGCGGTAAGTACGGCTTGCATCGGACGTCTGCTGCTCAGCTCACTCTCCATGTAGCTTTGGATTCAGCAATCAGCCATGATGCAGACCCCCGAAACGGCCAAGAACGCCAACCTGTGTCGCGATGTGCACAACTGTCTCAAAGCCATCCCGGAAGCCACTGTGCCACCAACGACATACACACCCTCGGAAGAGTCTAAATGGAGAATCAGGCGGCGGGAAGTGGAAGAATCGTTGGTAAAGTAAGTGCTCTTTAACCCTGGCAATCCGTCCAAGAAGCCGTCCATCTAAATCTAAAGCTTTTTTTCAGAAATCTTCGCAAGTATGACCGGTATTCCGATCATTTGCTACGACGACCCCCGCGGGCGGACGAATTCTACGCTGCGCTCAATAAGCTACACGCCTTTGCGGACAAGTTCTTCGATTTGTCGAGGAAGCTCAAGGTGCGTCTCTTTTTGCTCATTTCTTGCCTGCAGAGCTAACTCACTCCGCAGGCATCCAACGAGAAACTGGTGCTCATGGAGCTCTGTGAATCATACGAGCAAATGAAACTAGCTCAGCTGGAGGAACGCAAGTTGCGAGCCTCGGTGAAGGCTGATAGGGCTGCACGGAAAACTGAACGGGAGATGATTCGGCGGCAGCGTCGTCCACCGTAAAAATTGGAATGCTTTGGATATGATTTTTTTACGATTTTCTTGAGATAATGCACTTTGTTTACTCCACGCGTCTGGTCGCGTGACCGTCTCGTATGCGATGTCCGTGTTTGGTCGCGGAGTTTGAAACAGCGTCTCTCTTCCTCTACATCATGTCCACAGCGCACAGGCCAACATGGGACCCGGCGCAAGCCAAGGACGTCAAGGGCGGCTCCAGGCAGTTTTCCGTCCGCGACATGGCCATGCACACAAAGCTCAAATTCCGACAAGTGGGTCAGACATCCGTGGCAGAGGTCAAGCAGCGGGATTTGCGTGCCGAACTCGCGGTGGCTGAGCTCGAGGCCAAGAACAAGAAGCGCAAGGCCGAGGGTCTGCCGCCGCTTGCTATCGAGGGCGCTGCTGGAGCTGCGGATGAAGAATCGAATAAACGGAGGAAGCTGCTGCAGGAGTCGTTGGATTTGGACAAGGATGATGAGGACGAGGAGGAGAAGGCGGAGGGTGGGAAGGGTAAAGAGAAGGCTGACGACGACGCGGACGACAGGTGTGTCAACCTCAACGCACGTATTTTGTTATACTGACTCTGCTAGCGACTCGGACTCGGACGATGAGGACGACGACGAAGACGAGACCGCCGAGCTTCTCCGAGAGCTGGAAAAGATCAAGCGGGAGCGAGCGGAGGAAAAGGCACGAGTAGAGCGCGAACAGTCTGCTTCCGAGGCTGCGACGCGCGAGGCTGAGATCGCCACTGGGAACCCCCTTCTGAATCTCGCAGCCGCACTAGGCCAACAAGTCCCCACTGGTATCAATACCACCGCGCCTGGGACATTTGCGGTTAAAAAGCGCTGGGACGATGGTACGTCCTCTTGTTTGCTTCCAATTCATCCTAACGCTCCGACTCTAGACTTGATCTTCAAAAACCAAACCATCTCGACCAAGGACAAACCGACACACTTTGTCAACGATCTTCTGAGGACAGAGTTCCACAAGTGAGTCCCCTTGTCCAGCGTGTTTCAAAAACTGATTGTGCGGCACAGGAAATTCATGGCAAAATTCATCAAAGTAAGTGCTCGTGCTACTTGGCGATTCCAATGCTAACCAAAATGCCAGTAATCTGCTTTTCCATACCATGTAACCGTAGCGTATCATCCAATTAAGATTCTGTAAGATACATACTCGAAAGGACTACTCATTCATAATCATACTCCCTCGACGCCAAACTGACCCGCAACGGTAGCTGCGTCCCCTTCTGTCCTTCCACCGTGGGCACCATGACAATGCATGCTTCCCTCCGCACACGTGTCGCTTCCGGTGTGAGGGAGAACTCAAAGTCGCTGAGGAGCTCGACCAGGAAGGCTTGGAGTTCGAGGAGCGCCATACGCCATCCGATGCACGTCCTCAGGCCTCCAGCGAACGTCAATCTAAGGAAGTTGGTCAGGTCTTCCCGCCAAGATAAGTATGTCGCACTCACAAATTGGCGTAGGGACCGATGGGTGAATCGGGTTTGCGCATGGAGCCGTCTAACCAGCGCTCGGGATTGAATACATCTGCGTCCAGCCCAAACACCTCCTTGTTCCGATTGTACGCAGCGATAGATATAATGACCTTCATCCCCTTGGGCACGGGCAGCTCCGTGATCACCTCACCGGATCGAAGCGTAATGGGCTTGGAGAGCGGGAGAACGTCGTCTGTCGCGCTTTGCCGAAAGTTGTTAAACGCTACGGGGTGGAAGCGGAGGACTTCCTGTAACACAAAGTCAGCTTGAACGGGGTGTCAAAAGGGCAGACGAACCTTTACGACGGCCGTTAGGTAGGGCATAGCCTGTATATCGGCAGTGGTAAACTCGAAACTACTCCCGCCGCGAGCGCGGACGACTCGTTCCATGCTATGGATCTCGCGTCGCAGCCTGGATTGAATCTCAGGCTGCCGCGCAAGCTCAAAGACGGCCCAACTGAATGAATTGGCAGTTGTTTCGTGACCGGCCATGATGATTGTATGCATCTGGGAGAGGAGCTCGTCCTCCGTGAGTTTCGTCTTTTCATTCTCGGACGCATTTGCTTGTACTGTAGAGCTTAGTCAGCAGGCAGCCGCGAAAGGGAAACTGGGTCTCTCACCCAGCAAACTCATGATATCCCGATTGCATTTACCCTGCAGCAGTGCTGCGGACTTGGACGCAACAAGCTCCCGCGCCACCTCGGTCGTCACCTGCGCAGTGTGCCGGACATGCTCCAAGCCCGCACAAGGAACATTGTCCACCAAGAATTCGCGCACACAACGAGGAACATATTGCAGCAAGCTCAGAGCAAGCAAGCTCGCGTCGGACGGGGCTCGAAAAGTGTCGGTGCTACAAATGAATTAATCCGAGCTCTCGGTGAGACGCGGAGGAAAATCTTACAAGACGTTGTTCCACGATTGCGATACTACATTGTCCGCGTTCTCCATGGCCCCAAACTGATAGTCGAATGCCAACTCTCCAATCGCATCCAGAGTCGCACGTGAAGCCCATCTGAGCCACGTTTTAGAATAGGTTCCGTCAAAATAAAAAAAGATCCCACCCCGTTATGTCCAGTACCGCCGCTTGGTCCGCGGTGGTGCCAATAATGTCCTTCCACTTCGTGCCGATCTTATAGAAAGTAGGTGGAATGAAAAGCTAAACAGAAAGATTGACGCGTACCTGGGCCGCGTACGAGAAAAAGAGGGGTAGAAGGGCCTTGGCTTCGGGTATTCCAAAACCCGGGATCATAACTTTTCGGTGGCGTTTGTGGTCATTTCCTTGCTGGACGTTAATTTCGGCTATTCCGAGGATCGAGACCACTGACCATCAGCCCATAAGAGTCCTCTCCCACTGACAAGTAAATTCAATGGGGAAAACCGGAGCAGGATCACGGTCACATACCTGATCAGCCGTGTGAGCTCAATGCGTTCAGATTGCTTGTGATATCGGTAGCCCGCGGTCTGGTATATGTATTGCAGGGCTTTGGGATCCGTTATCAACAGGCGGTCTTCCCCAAGCGGAGCCTTGATTCTGACGACGCCACCGTAGATCTCTTGCCATTTGAATTCGGCCTAAAGAAGGTCAACTCAAAAGATAGCAAGAAAGCATACAATACAATACCTCTCCCACCTGGCCACCGGCCAATTCAGGCATATTACCTGAAACAGTCATGAGAGTCTCCGTCATGCGCGCAAGACAATGAGCATACCTAACAGCCAGGAGGACGGTTCCGGACCAGGGACACCAGCGACGGAAATGCGCGTAAAGTGCCGGTATATCATATAGCAGCATGCTAGGAAGAGGGTCAAGCCGACGAGGGGGAGTATGGGATACATTACGGGGGCAGGGAGTGAAAAAATCTGGGAGCTGTCCGTGGCTTTTATATCCGCGGAAGAATTGAAGGGAAAGGCGCAGGCTCATATCAGAAGCAACTACCGGCATATAATGACAAATTAAAACCTGAGAGCAGTAGACGTAAGGAAGGGATCACCATCGCCTTCGCGGCGGCGTTAGATTCGATGAAAAGCGATGATGGGGCATACGCACTTGAGCAAGACCCGGAGGGAAGCACCGAGCATTCCCTCCTTCCGAGTAAGTTTGGGATCACCCGGGTCTGAGCATCTTGGATTTCCTCGGGGTACGCGGCTGTTCATGAAATAAAACGGAACTAGAGAGTCGGACGGCAAAATGACTAAGAGCTTTCTGGTTGTAGGTCGGCCGAACGCTGTTCATTCCCGGTGGAAGGCACAAGCCATGTCGCACTAGCACGTCGCCAGAACCAATGCCGAGCCAAGTCCGCCTGGAACGGACGCTAACTTGACTTTGTTCGCCATCGAGGAACGGGGCCGGGAAATCAAAATTTTTGAGTACTGTACGGAAAGAACACGCCGCTCGCTCATCAAATCGGGTAGTCTATGTACGATAGCGTCAATGCCCTCGTTTAGGAAGCCAAAAAATCGCGCACCAGTCCGAACAACTAAGACCGATCCCACTCCCATCCCTCCTGAGACCACTCGGGCATTGGCGTCTCGAACGTTCCCAGACTCGTTGTGTACCTCAACGCATGCAAAAATATGTACAGCTTCTCGGGTTTGGGGTCCGGGTGAAGCGGGAGGTAGCACTCTGGACAGTACGAGTTCTCCGCCAACGCATTGGTGGTAGACTCTGCTGACGCTTCCATCTCCGATGCGCGCTGCACTGCTTCGGCAACGGTATATTGCGGTGGCGACGGGTGCGCGGATTGGTTTGAAGCTGGTGGCGCCGAGCCTTGGAGCACGGAGGCATGCGCAGAAGTTGAGGAAGATGATAATGAAGCCAACGGAGTCTGTTCATCGTCGACCGCCGCGTCTTCGGTTTGCGTGCTAATGACGGGCTCCTGTCGATCTGCAGCGTCGACGTGTAGAGATTCGGCTTCCATCCGGGCGGAAGCAGACGTTCCAGCGTCCCCGTGGATTCTGGATTCGGCAAGTCCCGTGGCCAGTGCCTCGACCGTCGCGGCAGGCTGCGCGTCGAGCGTCGAAGTTCGCTTTATTACATTGTATTTTTCGTCGACGAACTCCGCTCTTCCTCGTTTCCGCTGATTTTGCTGGACTGGTTTGATCTTTAGATCAGTTGGCGCCAGGGCACCTTTGGACCGAAAGACAACGTCGCGCCAGCGGCCCCAATCCTCTTCTTCGTCCTGTGGTTTCCACGTCAACCGGCCGAACGGCGCAGGGGGGCATCCAGTAAAAACTGACCTTCAAATTCCGCAATCGGGTGATAACGCCGACGGCTTCGCTAGATAGCGGTACGGGCGAGCCCAGGCCAATGTCCTCCCCAGTTTCACGAGGAAGTAGTTTGGCATAAGCAGGAGTTTGCGCGGACGTCTTGGTGACCGATTCAGGGCTGCCATTTTCCTCTGTAATCGACGCTAGATGGGGAGGCGGGGCCGGAGCAGCCCGGTCATCGCTTGGCGTAGTGTCAACGCCGCCTTTCCCGAGGCGTTCGCCCTGTCGAGGCACAGATTAGACGAAAACGGAATACAAGTGGGGCCGCTATACCCAAATCTTGCTATCTGAATACACTGGATCGTTGGCGACGGGATGACCGAGGAATTGCAGGTGGACCCTGATTTGGTGCGCTGATTAGTGGTTAATTAATGAGAGGCCGGCCATCCATTGGAGTCTGGACGTACAGCGGCCTGTAAGCGGTTTGCAAAGGACGACGCTGGTGTCTGTATTGGCGTCGTACCGAATGCGCTTGAACACCGTTTCTGCCGGCTACCCAGAGTTAGACCATGAAAGTCCGAAGAAGGAAGCGCACCTTGCCCTCCGGGTGTACAATATTGAGGCCCATCTGCCGATCTACGGTTAACAGCGGTTCCTTGCAGACGATTTCCTCCCTAATGGCACCGGTCAGTAAGCCGCCGTCCCCTGCAACTGCATCTTACTCGGGGAATTCGCCTTGGCAGCGTGTCACATACTCCTTGTGCACGGTGGTCGCCTCAAACTCCTTCGCCATGGTATTCGCACACTGAGAAGACAGCGGCAAGATCATGAGCCCCGACGTTAGACGATCGAGTCTGTTCACGGCTATTGGTAGGTTGATAAGCGCGTAGCAAGGCAGACTACTGGACGCACGGTATGCTTTGAACCCAAACTCGTGCTGCAGAATCTCAATGAGCGTGTTGTAGTGGAATCTCCCAGTCGAGTGAATGGGCTATTGGCCGTCAGATGGGCGGAGAAATGGTCCAACGCGACAAACGAACGAACGATGCTGCCCGGTTTGTCTATCACGATGAACTCGCGCTCTACGTCGTGGTGGAGGATCTTGATTGGTGTGGAGGTTACAGGTGGTTCATGCCGGTGTACAATATTCCTGTTGAGCAACTTAGCTTTTGCCTACTGCTCGCTTGGTACGCACTCTATACGATCGCCATTCTTGATTATGGTTTCTGGCCGTGCGATTTTTCCGTTCACGGTAGTGACGCCGGATTCAAGTGCGTATCTCTGGGGAAGGAACATTAGATCGCAGAAAAAACCGAGAAGATAAAATCGCACATAATATTCCATTGAACGATCTCTAAACTCCGACGACACGACCTCCAACAGCTCGCGATTTTGCCATCGCAGTTTCGCCATGGTCGTGTACGGGTACCAATAGGGCTGGACTTTTTTGAGTCCGACGGGTGTCGGCAAGGTCAACGGAGGATGCGTCTCCGGAGCCATCGAAACGAGAACGATGCGCGAGATAGCGTGGCGGAATTGGTCTTCTGGAGTTACAGGTATGAGGTTTAGGTGAACTTTGTGCCTTCGGCTGACGAGCTGGTGTCCGTTGTTCCAATTATGGGCCAGTCTGACTGCCTTGAAGCCAATCTGGCCGTAGCAGCGTGCAGTGACGCGTCTAATAGCCAATCTTGCGGAGCGTTGCTGGAACAGGAGACGGTGATGAAGAAAAAGCTTTCGAGTCACAAGATGCATTATGATTCTGCTGCTATGATCTACTACTGGTTCTTCCTCTCGCTGGCATCGTACCCCTTTGGCACCTCCGTCTTTACAGGACTCTGTATGCTCGCCAGCGCCTGAATGCCAAACATCAAGATGGGCAAGAGCACGAAGAGCGCGACTAGCAGGGTCGTGATCAGACCCGGGGTCAGGAGCTGGTAGTGAGCCAGAATCCCGCCGGTTGTCGTGCCGTTGGCGGCCCTGTGAGTGAGAAGAGAGAGTACGGGGGAGACGGCACGCTTTTCGGCCGGGGAGGGTAAGGAGGCGTAGATGACAAGGTGCTTGGGGTGCGTCGCAGCCAGAGCGGCGAGCGTTGTCGAGAGGAGCTCATCTACGAGGATTAATGGGCGCCACAAATGAGAGATAGAAGCAGCATACCATGTACACCAAGGGCCTCTTTCCGCTCCTGAGCCAAATCGCTACCGAGAGGGGGGAGTGCAAGCGACAGAACCTGCTTCTGTTTCTGCTCCAAAGAAAGCGGAATTGCTGAGGAGAGAGAATGGGACGTGAAGGTCGAGGAGCAGCGCGCTGCGGCAGTTTGGAGAAGTGTGGCGAGGTCTAACTCTTCGTCTGCGGCGGGAAGGTAAGGGTATTGGCGAGACGAGGGAGCTGATGCCAATGTGCGTGCAAGATGCGTGTTTGGAGACAGAGTACGCAAGTCCGAGGCATGTAACTGGCAGAATGAGTGAATAACTGCGCAGGAGTCTCAGCTCAAGCTGACGCACTTCAGGCTGCTCAACAAATACAATGGCGTCGTGCGAGCAAATATCGTCTCCGGAAAGGATGGCGTCCACTAGAGCATGGGCATGCGGGAATTTGGACGGTAGAGCTTTCAGGGAGCTCGAGCTGGAAACAGTTCAATCATCAATCTCAATATTCCGAGCCACTGGGGCGGACCTGTGGGACGACCAAGAGACGAGGGGAGCGGTGTTGGAGAAAGCGAGGGCCAAGGGGAGTGCAGAAATGACGGACAGAAAGCGTAGGGACATGGCGGCAAGGAGATGGGTTGATCCAAATACGGCGCGACACTCTCTCGACACGCCAAAATGAGTCTGTCTTCCTTACTGCTTCCCAAGAAGATTGACAAGGAGCTCGATGCGCTCTTCAAGGCGAATGTATTGTTCTTTCCTCCCTGCCTTGTCATTCATTGACGAAACTCAAGCCCGTCCCACCGCGCAATCCGGCCACGGTCATCCATGCACCAGTTCCCGGGTCTTCCGCCCCACCCGCTAAAAAGAAACGTAAATTGGACAATGTAGACGCCGTCCCCATCGTCTCGGAGGCAGAAGCCAAGAAGGCGAAGCTCTCCAAGGCGGCAGAGAAAAAAACTCCGAAACTATCGCCAAAAACCACCCCAAAAGCTACCAAGCAGCCGAAAAAATCAAAACGCGCGGAGACTGCCCAAAGCGGAGACGCTAGCGAGGATCTAGATGAGGATGAAGACGATTCGGATTTGGAGAACGCGTATCTGGGGAAGAAGGACAAACGTGCTCCACCCAAAAAATCCGAGGACGAGGAAATGTCAGACGCAGAGGAGCAAGCGGTCTCGGCCGAGGAGTCGGAGGATGACCCTGATGCACCACCGCCCGTCCACGAGTCTTTGACCAAGCGTGTCCGTACCAAGCCCACAAAAAAGGAGAAAATTGTACCGGATGGGGAGACATCCACACAGCGCGACGCGCGCACCGTTTTTGTTGGCGGACTGGCAGCTGAAATTGCACAGAACAAGGTAAGATTTACTCGAATGTCGGTATACAGAATTTGACAGCTGCTCTAGTCGATGCAGAAACAACTTTCGCGACACCTGCTTTCCTTCCTTCCCCTAGGATCAAAAGTCAAGATCGAGTCGACCCGCTTCCGTTCGGTGGCATTCCGAGACCCCACCTCGTCCAATGCACATTCCTCCGATAACCACGCCTCTGCTCGTGCGTCCACTTGGCGCCAATCAGGTGGAGGTAAAGAAAAGGAAAAAGACGAGGACGCGGAAGCCGCGGGCGGGGACAAACAGTACCTCACCCCGGCACAAAAGAAGAAAATGCTCTTCATCCAGGGAGCGATTCACCCCGAGGCGCAAAGCGTGAATGCCTACGTCGTCCTCGCACACCACTCTACTGAGGAAGGTGAAGAAGACACGCCCTACAGGGCTGCAGCGCACATGGCTCGCGCTGCCAACGCTTCCTCTTTTTCGCAGCGCAGTCTTCGGGTCGATTTATGCGCCTCGATTTCTGGACCTGGTGCAGAAGTCGATGATGGAGCCGTAGGGGACCCCAAACGCAGTGTTTTTGTCGGTAACCTCGACTTTGGCGCCCGTGAGGACGACGTGCGGGAATTCTTCGAGGGGGTGGTAGCGGGAGAGCGAGGACCTGCCCCGTCAGCTGCTTCGGGCGATGCAGAAGACGCTGCTGCTGGGCGGTGGGTGATTGGTGTCCGTCTGGTACGCGATCGGGACACGCAGCTCGGGAAGGGGTTCGGATATGTCCGTTTCTCGGTAAGCGTTTTGCGTGTTGTACAAGATGATTTCTCATCTTTTTCAGGACCGCGAATGCGTTGACGAGATCTTGGCGCTTGTCAAGACAGAAGACGGACAGATGAAACTCAAATTCGCCAAACGATTGTTGCGCGTCCAGCGATGTCGGGCTGTTGGCAGTGCTGCCAAATCCACACCATCCACTATCACCGCTACCACAGCGACCAAAGGCGATCGTAAACCACATTTACCTCCGGCCAAGCGTGGAGACCCAGCACTAGGTGCACGCATCGCACATCTGGACAAGGATGCCCGCAAGGTGGCCAAGAAAGCAGATGCGGCGCGGGCGGAGCGACGGGCGGAGAAGAAGAGGAAGATGCGTACGGGTCCCAGTGCTGCAAAGGTCAAAGCTGTCACTGCTGGTGGTGGAAAGGGAGTTGGTGGACGCAAGGGTGAGAAGGGCTTTGGGAAGGGCAAGGAGAGGGAGCGCGAGCGGAAGGTCAGGGTTAGCAAGCATGGAAAGTAGTGGCAGCTCTAATCACATTATAACCTATGCTACACATTCGCTATTGTCTAGACCCTACTGCCCAACTCCTGGCCTCCTCACGGATTTGCTCCACAAGTGGAATGTACGTTTCGATCTCGTTCCATATGCTACCGAATGATTTCCCTTCGTCGGTGTATGTGTCCCAGTTCGTGTGCACCTTGACGTTAGGACACAAGGCGGAGATGAACCGCGCGACGTCGATCGTCTGGGAACCAGTAATCCTAGATCTATTGACGTCCAAGGATCGGAGGCGGGATTGCACCGGCGGTGCCTCCACAAAGGCGGGAATAACACCAAGACTGAAAGTCATGCGGAGGTTCTCGAGCTCAGGACACCATTGAGCGAGGCTCCGCAAGCAGCCGATCGTGATCCAACTTCTACGATCGTCGCATGGCTGAAATTCCAGAATACGAAGACGTGGCCATGCTTGAGCCATCTGGGTTATGGCTGCGTCGTCCAAATCGGATCCCAAACTGAACATCACCTCTGCCAAATTGACAAGATCAAGGGCGGGACGTAGGACCTCAAAGGTCCTGATATTGTGATCCTGGAAGCCTCGTATTTCAAGGCGTGTGAGGGAGAAGTGCGAAGAATTTGCCAGTGCCGCGAGAAGTGGCGCGATAGCAGGAGAAGGTATGGTGTTTTGCACCGTGAACGTTTCCAGAGCGACATTCCTGCACACCTCCAGCAAGCGAATCACCGAGGTCATGTTGGCCCCTTCGCGTATATGGAGTCGTCGGAGAGATGGGAAGAGATTCGGAGTCGAAGCGACATCCACTGTCGACAACGCTTTTGGAAGGCCGCTTACTCCCAGGTACCTGAGAGTGGAGAGTCTTGCCAGATGCAGCAAAGATACCATATTCGGGATGTGGATTGTCAAGGACTCGACGCAACACAAGCCCAGGATGAACTTGGTGATATTATTACTGGCCACGGTGGACAGCTCATCCGCGTAAACCGGCTCGTAATCGAAGATAATAAAGGCGTCCTTCAATAAAGGACATCTTTGAGGGAGTAGAGAGAGCATGACAGAATGTGTTTGCTTTCTGCATCGGATGTCGATGCGTGTGATTTTTGGGACGAGAAAGAGACGGATGTGAAGGAAATCAACGTCAAAATCGTCGTCGTAACAGGTCCAATCAAGGTCGGTAAGGTTGGGGAATATCCCGGAATCCATGAAGTTGAGAGCGAGATCCGTATGGATCGAGGAATACGAAAAACGGTTTTTCGAGTATCGATCTGCATAGGTTGGCCGATAGGAGAATTCTCGCACATGTTTAGCGTGCAGGCGTACCCGCTCCCAATCTGAGACCTCAATAGGCCGAACCAATCGCTAGAATCAGACCTGAGAATAAAGTTCGCCGTTTGGAAAGGTGCACTCACAAGATTCTGTACATCGCCTAGATAATGATCAGTCCCCTTCGACAACCTGTTTGACGACGTCTAGGCGATAAAGATCGGGAGGCAAACACCGTAGCGTGTTCAAGAGGTCTGTTTGTGACTGCCATAGAATGGCAATGGCCGGATTATGGAATATGCTGGCAGTCAGTGCCAAGACCACCAGAGATCTGCGGTTCTTGGAGGGGTCCAAATACGAGACAATTTGCTCTACGAGCTCCGGAATCGCCAGGTTGGGATACATGTAGACTTGAGGAAAGCGAGGGAGGAAGTGGGGTCGAAACAAGGTTGGAAAGGGGTGTTAATCGACAAACAGCGGATGCATTGACCTGCCGCCCCTATCCGAGAAACGGACGTTGGCCCACAGCAGAGAGAAAGTATCGCAAGGTCGGAAACATCCCAGCAACTTTGAGAAGCGCCAAGAGCAGGAGCGAAAGGTGAGGCTTAGCTGGAAGGTACCAGTTGCAGCTCAAATCACATCAATATCCTGTGCTATACATCCGCCACTGTGGAGTGCCCAACTCTTGGCCTCCTCGCGGACTTGTACCAGAGCTGGAATCCAGGTTTCGACCTCTTTCCATAGGCTACAGATTGCTTTCTCGCGTTCGCCGTAGTACCAGTGGTTCTCCACGGTTTTCACATTAGGGAACATCGCGGAGATGAACCGGGCGACGCCAATGGTCTGGGAAGTAGAAATCATGGATCTTCGGACGCCCAGGGATCGGAGGCGCGAATGTACTGGCGTTCCCTGCGTCGCGGCGGGAATGATCCAAAGATTGAAATTCATGGAGACGTTCTCGAGCTCGGGACAGCATCGAGCTAGAAGCCGCAAGCAGCGGAGCGTGGTCAGACTACGACCGCCGAACCCGTCGAGTTCCAGATTGCGGAGACGTGGCCACGCCTCAGCCATCTGTCTCACGGCCTCGTCGTTCCAGTCGGATTCCAGATTCAGCATGATTTTTACATCGACCAAATTGACGAGATCAAGAGTGGGACGCAGGCACTCGAAGGAGAATACATGGTCGTCACCGAATGGGCGTTCAGTGCCTATTTCAAGGTGCGTGAGGGAGGAGCGTTGAGACTTTGTTAATGCCGAGAGAAATGGCCCCAGGGATAAAGAAGGGGCGATTTCCAATTTGAACGATTTCAGAGCAGCATCACTGCACATCTCGAGCAAGCGAATCGTCGAGGGCATATGTTTGTCGCGTATTTCGAGTTGACGTAGGGATGGGAAAAGATTGACGTTGGAAGCGAGATCCGCTTCTGACAGGGCGTCTGGAAGGCCGCGGACGCTCAGGTACCTGAGGGAGGAGAGTCGTGCTAGATGTAACAAAGACACCATATTCAGAGTGTGGATCGTCAAGGACTCGACGCAAAACAAGCCCCGGATGAATTTGGTGGTATTGTTACTGGCCACAATGGACAGTTCCTCGTGACCAAACGATATAACGACATCCTTCAATGAAGGACATTTTTGAGGTAGCAAGGAGAGTATCGCAGAATGCGCTGGCTCTCTGCATGGCATTTTGATGTGGGTAAGCGTGAGGGCGAGGAACAGATGGATGCGAACGAAATCGTTGTCCTCGTCGTAAGCGGTCCAATCAAGGTGGGTGAGATTGGGGAATATGCCACCATCAACAAAGCTGAGTGCGAGAACCGCATAGATCGAGGAATACGAAAAACGGATGGTCGAGTATCGATTTGTATAGGTTGGCTGATTGGAGAATTCTCGCACATGGCTGGCATAGTACAGGTGTGCACGCTCCCAATCTGAGGCCTCGATAGGCCGGAGAATCCGCTGCAATCAGGCCTGAGGATAAAGTTCGCTCTTTGAGCAGGTGTACTCACAAAAACACTTTTCGAATCGCGACGGTAAAGATCCCTCTTGTCGACGTCTGCCCGACAAAGATCAGGAGGCAAGGAGCGTAGTATATTGGAGAGGCCTGTTTGCGACCGCCATAGACTGGCAAGTGCTGGTTTATGGAATATTCTGGCTGTGTGTGCCAGAACCGCAAGAGATGTGCAGTTGTCGGAGGGTTCCAGATACGAGGGAACCGCGTGATGATCGTAGTTGTTGGAGGGTTCCAAAAATGAAAGAATGCGCTCTACGAGCTCCGGAATCGCCAGGCAGGGATGCATGTAGACTCGAGGAAACTGGGGGGAAGATGTGGGGCGAAACAAGGTGAAAAGGGGTAATCGACAAAGGGGAGCGCGGATGCGTTTTGACACCTTGCCACTATGTGAGTCGTACATGATCTCGAAATAATGTATCCATTATGGCTCTACAGGCCGCATCCTGGTGGATTCACCCACATGAGAGGGAAGGAGTGCTTCGATCTCCTCCCAGCGGTCATCATCCAGGTGCTCGCCTATCCCATACGAGGACACCTCCTGCAAGTTCGGGAAGATCCCACCAAGGAACTGTGCAACAGGGTGTACCTGGGAGGCAGGAATAGAAGATTGCTCTACATTGAGGCGGGACATGCACTGATTTGAGGAGGGTGCATCTCCAACAGAAGGGATGATATCTGTTGTGAAATCCATTGAGACAGTCCGCAGGTTCTGACAATGAAGGGCAAGGCACTGTAAGGATTGGAGTGTTGTGCGGACACCCTCTGCATGGCCCAACCTCATAATGTTAAAGGATTCCAGTTCTGGCCATGCTCGCGCCATCTCCGAGATGGCTAGATCGTCGAAAGTGAATCTAGCGCTCGAAAGGAAATGGAAATGCGTCAACTTTGCAAAACCAAGCGCCGGTCTCAGGCACTCCATGGCATCGGTGATCTCATCGGGATGCCAGACACGAATCTGGAGATCCGCCAAGGAGCGCTGAGAGCTTGCGAGTGTTGCAAGAAGCGGCCGGATGCGTTGGGTAGTGTCACGGCATCGGATATCCAGCTCGAACGTATTCAAAGTGTTGTCCAAACACAGTTTGAAAAGGCGCGACATGGCTGAGGGGTGGGGTTCCTCGCATTGAAGACGGTGGAGGGATGTAAAAAGAGGACCTTCAGCACGGGGTGGCGCCGCTAGAGTCGTTGGTACACTTTGAACGGACAAAGAGCGAAGACAAGGCAGTCGAGCGATATGCTGCAAGACCGCCATGTCGTAAATGTGCATATGCAGGTACTGAATGCAGCGCAACTCTCGTATGAGCGGCGAGACGACTTTCATAGTCGGCTCCGTGACTGAATCATCGCGGGGATGCCTGATGTCCAGACGCGTTACGGACGGGCTTTTTCTTGGCAGCAAGAAGAGCGTGGCAAGCGACAAGGATGTGTCACATCGAATGCTGAGTACCGTGATATTGGGGCCGAGGAAAAGTCCAATGTGAGGAAAATTCTCATCGGACTGCTCCCACAAGAGGTGGGTAAGATTCGGAAATATGGAATCGTCGGCTGCGTCAAGGGCAAGCAAAGGACAGATTGCGGAGTACGGGAATTCATCGAAGTCGAGGAGCGAGGAGAAGGTTCTCACTCGTCTGGCGTATTGGCGAGGTCGCTCCCAATCTGAGCTTTGGATAGGTCGTAAAAAGTTCTGGAGACATCTGAGAACAGTTGTTAAATTTGAGCGGCAGAGCTTTGCTTACAAGACTACGTTTCCCATTCAGAAACTCCTCTTGGACGAGATCGGGAGGCATGCAGAGCAGAAGGGCGTGGAGGGAGCTTTGAGACCGCCACAAGCGGTTGAGAGTAGAATCGTGAAATAAGCGGGCGGTTCGGGCGAGAACGGCAAGAAAAGGTTTGTAATCCTCGCGGGACGGGATGTGCGAGACGATTTCGTCTACAAGCTCTGGGATCTCGAAGCAGTGGTGCATGGTGGTTGCAAGTAGCAACACGGTCACGGCAAAATTTGGCACGACAACAAAGCTCAACAAAGGCGTGTCATGGACGCGTCCTTGACGCTGCGGAATCTTCAAGCTACTAACACCCCAGAGCCTATGCAACAGATTATTTAGATTACACAGACAATTGCTGTAGGCGAAAAACAGAAGAAAAATGCCATTGGAACCAGTCGTCATCTACTGAGGCACGTTCGTCTAGTTGACGGCGAAGAACCGAGAGATGGTTGTTCCCCGGTGCTCGTGTGGGACGTGAGCCATTCCCATACGTCTCTCGGGTATCTTGAGAGAATCTGAGCTCCGAGATCGCCAGACAGTGATGCATGTATGTTTTATGATATGCAGACTTGAGCGAACCCGAGGGGAATATGTGGGGTCGAGGCAGAGTCAACAATGGGGACAAGGGATTTGAACGTGTGCCCCATGTGTCACACGCCCAAATTTCCCGGTAGATTCGCCCACAAAAGAGGGAAGGAGTACTTCGACCTCCTTCCAGGGGTCATCCGGGTCATCGTGCATCCCATACGATAACAACTGTCGCAAGGTCGGAAAAATCGCAGCAAGGAAGCATGCAACAGGGTGTACCCGGGAGGGAGAAACATGAGACAGTTGTACATTGAGGAAGGACATGCTCTGATTTGAGGCGTCTCCGACAGAAGGGATGATATCCGTCTTGAAAACCATGGAGACAGTCCGCAGGTTCGGACAATGAAGGGCAAGGTGATGCAAGGAGTGAAGTGTTGTGCGGATGTCTTCTGTACGGGCAGACTCCGCAATGTCGAGGCATTCAAGTTGTGGCCATGCTCGCGCCATCTCGGATATAGCCAGATCATCGAAACCAAATCTAGGCCTCGCATAGATATGCAAATGCGTTAACTTTGCAAAACCAAGCGCCGGCCTCAGGCACTCGATGGTATTGTGGTCGACAATTTCTTCGTCGGGGTGCCAGAATCGAATCCGGAGTTCCCTCAAGGAAGAGCGTTGAGAGTTTTCGATTGCTACGAGAAGTTGCCGGATGCTTCCAGGGCCTTCACTACCCTGAGCACCCATATCGAATGCACTCAAAGTGTTGTTCGAACACAACTCGAAGAGGCGCGACATCGACGAGGGGATGGACATCTCGCAACGAAGACGACGGAGGGATGTAAAAAGAGGCCCTTCAGCAGGGGGCATTGCCGCGGGCAGGCTTCGAACGCACAAAGACCGAAGACAAGGCAATCGAGCGACATGCTGCAAAACAGTCGTGTCGTAGATGTCTATAGCCAAGGTCTGAATGCAACACAACTCCCGCAGGAGCACCGAGATGAGGTTCCTGGTGGCCTCCGTGGTTGAATCATCGCGAGGATGCGTGAAGTCCAAATGGGTTAGGGATGGACATTTTTGGGGAAGCAGGGAGAGGATGGCAAGCGGCGAGGAAGTGTCACATCGCGCGATGATTGAGGTGACTTTGGGTCCAAGGAACAGTCCAATGTAGGGAAAATTCTCATCGGACTGGTTCCATAAGAGGTGGGTAAGATTCGGAAATATGCAGTCGTCCACTGCGTCAAGGACAAGCAAAGGACAGATCGCGGAGTAAGGGAAGTCATCGAGCACGGAGCAGAAGTTTCTAACTCGTCTAGCATGGTGACGAGGTCGCTCCCAATCCGAGCTTTGGATGGGTCGTGAAAACTTCTGAAGACATCTAATTGAGAAAACTTCAAATTTGAGATCGCAGGACGTTGCTTACAAGACTACGTTTCCCATTCACGACCTCCTCTTGGACGAGATCGGGAGGCATGCAGAGCACAAGGGTGCGAAGCGACCTTTGATACCGCCACAAACGGTTGAGGGCAGAATCGTGAAATAGGCGGGCGGTTTGCGCAAGAACGGCGAGAGAGGGTTTGTATTCCTTGCGGAGCGGGATATGCGAGACAATCTCGTCTACAAGCTCTGGGATCTCGAAACAGCGGTGCATTGGGGCGTGGTGTGGTTGGGCAATAGTGAAACAATCACGAACGCGCAAACAAAGGAAAAGAAACAACCGCTGCTCGCCACATAAGGAAATTCATCCTCAACAGACACCTGGTGACACTTTCCTTGCATCGTCTCACTGGCGCGTGCTTTTCTTATCGCACATCGATTCTGTGACTCGAAGTGGTACGTCTCCACGGTGTCCTGCCGATCTGAACAATGACGCCAACGATGAAGTCAGCTCTTCGGCCTGTGGGGCTGGGGCCCGATAGCTGGGTATAAAGAGAAGACATCCACAGGCAAAACATTTCCCTCTTCATTTCCAGCCATGTCCTTTGGAAAGATCGTGACTCTGTCCAGCGGCAGTACAATCCCTCAATTCGGCCTCGGCACATGGTTGTCCGAGCCCAACGAGGTTGAGCATGCGGTCGACATCGCCGTCCGCGGTGGTTATCGCCACCTCGACCTTGCTATGATCTACGAAGTAAGTTTCCCTCTATTCCTCGAGGCATTTAATAAACCAATTACGCAGAACCAAGACGAGGTCGGCGCTGCTCTAAAAAAAGTCATTCCGTCTGTAGTCAAGCGCGAGGAGCTTTTCTTGACCTCAAAACTATGGAACACGGGTCACCAACCTGCCGTTTGTGAACAGGAGCTGGATGAGACGCTGAAGAAACTCGGTGTCGACTATCTCGATCTCTACCGTGCGTTTCTTATCCAGCATATTCACCACCCTCGTCTCATTTTGGATCAGTTATGCACTGGCCCGTCGTGTTCCCTCCCGGAAACGGCCCCTCCCCTCCCCACCCCACCAAGGAGAATGAGGTCGCGCTCGACCTCGAAACCTCCCTCGTCGACACTTGGAAAGCCATGATCGCACTCCCCAAGTCCAAGGTTCGCAATATCGGTGTCGCCAACTTCACCGTCGAGCACCTAGAGGGTATCATCAAGGCCACCGGCGTCGTTCCCGTCATGAACCAGATCGAGGGGCACCCCCTCCTTCTCCAGGAAGACCTCGTCGCGTACTGCAAGGAGAAGAACATCCACATCACTGCGTACAGTCCGCTGGGCAATAACTGTACGCTTTCTGCTCTATCTTTTCTTCTATTGCCTGAATAACGTCCAAGTGATCGGAGAGAAGAAGCTCACGGAACATCCCGTCGTCGTGGAGGTCGCTGCCAAACTCGGCGCCACCCCCGCGCAGGTCCTCATTGCCTGGGGCGCCCACCGCGGGCAAATTGTCATCTCCAAATCCGTGCATGAGGAGCGCATCCTGCTCAATTTTAAGCAGATTGAGCTGTCGCAGGAGGATTTTGACCGCATTTCGGCGTTGGGCAAGGAGAGGCATGTGCGCTTTAACATTCCCTACAGGTACAGCCCGTCTTGGGATATTGCGCTTTTCGGGGACCCAGAGGAAGCGTCTGCCTCCAACCAGGTCAAGATTGTTTGAGGGCCGAACGAATGTATAAATCAAGTGTAACCATTATTCAATAACTTTTCCCCGTTCAAACTTGGAAGAAATACCGTGGAACAACGGCCTTGCCAAATGGCAACACAATGCGATCTACCACAATGTTCATTCCCTGCCCCTTGAGCGCCGCTATCCGCAGGCTGGTTTCTGTGGAAAGATTGAAATGCCTGAGAAACAGGTGGATGGAGTGCCAGCTTTGGTCGTCCCCCGAATGGGACTCGATCATAGCCATCAACAACTCCTCGTCGAAGAAGCGCGACGAGGGGTTCCTCGCAACCAGTGCAGCTTGGAAACACACCGCCAAAGATGTGAGAGATGGCAGATAACCGATGTTTGGAGGCGCCAGAGCGGAGAGGAATTCTCGCGCAGAGGTGATGGGGACGCAGACCGTAAGATCGGTTACCGTCCTCGCTGTGTAAAGTAGACGTGGAATGTCCGGCGCGTAGAGCAATGAGGTGATGACCAACGTCTGCACGTTCTGATGTCGTTCTAGATACCGGTAAAGACCGTCCGAATGCCGGAAACAGTACAATTCACGAAGTACTGGGGTGTCGAGATCATGGAGAATGTCGGTGCTGGACACGGAGAGGCGGAGGAGATTGGGGAGCGAAACGCGGTCGGTCGGGGTCCAGGGCGTCCAGTCAATACCGTCGTTGTGCACGTACAAAACGCAATCCACGAGGTTTATGGCTGACCCACTGGCAAGGAGTGCGCCGCTCCTACTGCCGCTGACCGTATATCGCAAAAGTTGATGAAACGGTAGGGAAACGTTGATTGGCTGTCCGTCGCGGGAAGCATTCACAATTGCCGAGCGTAAACGAGGGCAAAGCTCGAAGAGACTGAAAACGTCGTCCTCGTCGTGCTCCCTCGGATAGATGCGAATATCCAACGTGCTCAGGAGCGGAAGTTTATGTTTCACTGTCGCTGTGAGCTCCAGGAATAAATGTTCTGGGCCGACCATGTAGAGGTTCTCCCATCGATTGCAGTGTTGGCTGAGGACAAGGAGAGCGTCCGACTCCGCTTGAAAAGACACAGGGATCACCGTCCGAGTAACAATAATACTCGATGGCTAGTGGCAAATGCCCAGAGCGTTCGAGATGCAGCTCCAACTTTGGAAGTCTCCGGCCAAAATCGATGCGGTCAATGTCCACATCATCGGCGCGGAAGTCAAGCGATACGTCTGTCCACAAAGAGGGCAGCGACAACGCAATTGCGCGCCAACGACTGCAAACGGCGCTGACACACCATGGACCCGACGTTCCAGATTCCAGCAGGTTCTCCACTGGTCCAACCAGCGCGAATATTGCCGAAAGGATCTCCGTCGGAAGGTGGCGCAGGGGAGAGAGTGCCGCTCTGAGTGCGCTTCGGTGTTTCATGATCTCGACGTCGAAAAGATCCCGCTCAGCAATGGTTTCTTTGAGCGCTGCCCGGAGAGCGGCAATTTTGGAGTCAAGGCGCGTTCCATGCGAGATACCACGCGAGATAAAGTCGTAAATGGAGGGTGCATTTAGTTCAGCAGGCTCGTTGTAGTCCAGAACTTCGCGGGGAACGTCACTTGGTTCGAGAGGAGTTTCCGCCTCGAAGACCCAGGCCAGAGTTTCTGGTCCAGCTGCTGGCAGTGCTGCAGAGGCCATCGGAGGCAAAGGCGTTGGCGGAGCCCAAGCTTGACGACGAGGTCAAAAAGTGTGTCACGAGGACACGTGATCGTATCACCAAAGTTTAACGTTGACGACGCGTGTCATCCTTCCCGGCCCACGCTGTCCGGTGCCCCTTGAGGATCTTGATCCGACTCTCATCGCTGCACCATCTCCTCGACGTTCCCGTATCCAGATTCCAGCCCCGACCGACTCTGTTCACCTCTGGTGTACCGCGGAGGACAGTGATCTATGCCCTTAGAGCGAGTCACGCAGCACACTGCAGCGTACGTGCACTCAGGCTTGCTCGGCATGTATTCATGGCTCCTTGGCCGAGTTGGACATTCCTCCCGACTCGGCCCCCTCCTCATTACGAGAGGTTATGGGTTCGAATCCCTAAGGAGCGCGGTTCCTCAAAAATGAAGACTTCAAGAAAGAACACCCCAAGGACAAGAAACAAGACTTGAAGACAGAAGACCTCAAGAACGAAGACACTTCAAAATGCTTCAAGAAAGAACAGGTGAGTCGTTTCTTTTGCCACTTTTTCCTTCCGTCGAATACTAACCGGCGGCCACTGGTAGACCACAGAACACTCGCATTTCTCCCCAATTCTCTGCGTCTCTCACTTCATCTGGACTCTCTACCCCACACTCTGCAGATATCAGAGCTTTGTCTCTAATCACCATCTTCTCTTGGGGACCCCGCCCATCCCGTTCGTCTGCACTCGCTCCTCGCTGTATCCCCATGCGAGTATCGTGCTGTATCCCTTCCTACTCCTGCTAATTCTCTCGCCCAGTGTTGTTCTTGCGGACGGCTCCACGAAACTGTGCAGCAAACAACGCCAGTTTCTTCAAATTTCACATCGCTCTGGTGCCTACATAGCCGTCGGGCACCACTCTGCATCTCTATCTCTGTAGCGTTCGATATCCAAAATGCTCATAATTACGGCCGAAAGAGATAAATGCACCCCGCCATGTCCTTCCTCCTCCAAGTAGCACGACTCGATTCCAGTATGAGTTTTAAATAAACGTACCGTTCAGCCGCAGGTTTGGAAATACCGTGGAACTTCTGACCACCCAAATGAAGCCTGAGATATGTCGATCTGCATGCCCTGCTCCCGAAGCACTTGCATGCGCTCCAACGTCTCTGTCGCAGGCTTGAAATTGAAAATCCTGAAATACAACCGCACGGCACGCCACCCTGAGCCTGAGTTTTGTTCTCCCGTTGAATGGGAATGGGATTCGATCGTGCGCATTAACAAGTCTTCGTCCAGGGAAAGACCTGGTGAAGGCTTCAAGTTCCACGGACGGAACTGGGCTTCGAAACACACTGAGAGCGAGGTGAGTGATGGCGGCGGCCCTGGCGCTATCGAATTTATGCTCCGGTGTGCCATAGCCCTGAGGAAGTCCGAGGCGTAAGTTCCAGGCAGGCATAATGCAAGATCGGTGACACCCTGCACTGCGCTGAGCAGACGGGGAATGTCCGGCGCGGATGGGGCTCTTGTGACCACCACCTTCCGCAGTTCCCGATGTCGCTCCAGGTATGAGTAAAGGGTGGGTGAATGATGGTCGCAGTAGAGTTCGCGAATAACCGGGGTGTCGAGATCATCGAGGATTTCGGCGCTAGACACGGAGAGGCGGAGGAGGTTTGGCAGTTGGATGCGCTCGGGCGCCGGGTGCAAGTCACTCTGAACATGGAGGACACAATCCACGAGGTTTGTGGTCAATCCAAGCAGCTCAATGAGCACGCTCCTCGGATTGCTGGCCCTGTACTGCAGCAGCTGGTGGAATGGTAGGGAAACCTTCGTCGTACATTCACAATAACGGTCTGCGTTCACCGTGGCTGCCTGTAAACGAGGGCAGAGCTTGAAGAGGCCCAACAAATCGACGTCTTCATCGAGATCATCGTCCTCCTCCACCGGATAGACGTAGATATCCAACGTGCTCAAGAGAGGAAGTGCATTTTTCACTCTCAGAGCTAGCTCGAGAAATAACTTTTCTGGGCCGACCATCTTCAAGCTCCCCCACCGACGGCAGTGTTGGCCTAAAAGACCGAGGGTGAGGGATTCCTGATCAAGAACGACCCCAGGTTCGTCATCCGAGAAACAAGTGTAATCGAGGGCGAGTGGTAGCTGAGCGGAGCGCTCGAGATGCACCTCCAACTTTAAAAGCACCCCGTTGATGTCCATGTCCTTTACATCCACCCCATCGCGGAAATTGAGCGTTACGTCTGTCCACAAGGAGGGCAGCGACAAAGCAATGGCACGCCAACGACTGCAGACGGCGCTAATGCACCATGGACCTGATGCGCCGGGCGCGAGGAGGTTTTCCGACGGAAGAAGGACGAATATGGAGGCGAGGATCTCTATCGGAAGGCCTCGCAGAGGAGAAAGCGCGCCTTGATGTTCCCGGATTTCAGCTGCCAGGAGATTACGCTCAGCGACCGTTTTTTTGAGCGCGGCCTGGAGAACGGCGATTTTGGAGTCAAGGCGCGTTCTACGTGAGATTCCACGCGCAATAAAGGCTTGCAGAGAAGGTACGTGTATTTCTGGGGTGGGTTCATTACAGGCCAAGATCTCGCGGGGAGTTTCGCTTGGTTCGAGGGGTGGTTCTGCCTCGAAGACCCAAGTGAGCGCTTCCGGTCCTTCAGCGGCGGCTGGGGTATAACTGTGTCAGATTTTGCAAAGTTCTTTGCAAAAGGACAACAGACCAGATTGAAGAGTCATGGTGGAAAGAACAACGCGCAGAAATAATGCGACGCGTCAACAACGCGTCTTCCTAGTGTATCCGACCTCTCCGATCAGCTAGGACCAGTCTATTGTCGAGTGAACCGTTGACCGTGGTGGTGGCTTGGTGGCGGCCGCTAAGCGTGATCACAGGGACTTGTCTTCCCACTTTGTCCAAAACCTCAAGGTGCCTGCCTAGCTTGACACGGCAATCATGGGCTCACAGCTCCCTGTCTCCCATGTCTCGTCTTTTCACATCCCTCGCTGTCCTCGTCGCCCTCGTCGCCGCAGCGTACAGGTTCTATGTCCAGCCTATGCAGCTTGTTCTCGGCTCCGGACGTGTCCTCGAATCCTTGGGCAAGACGGACTGCAAGACCGTCCCAGCATTGACTGCATGTGAAAGTGCGCTGCTTCAGGCTCTCCGCTCACTCTCGATGTAACCTGTTTTGCCAACAGAGCTCGTCCTACATGCCCCAACGGGTGTACTCTATCTCGCCTGCTCGACTCCGGAAAGCCGGGTTGCTTGGGTGCCTGCGGTCGGGCAGCTCAACGCGTCGGGACACGAGAACAAGGATTACATCGCTACATACGACCCCAGCACGGGTGCCGTCGTGCGTCTCCAGCCGACGTTCCCTGGCTTTGGCTCGCACGGCATGGACGTCGTTCCTTCCTCCTCCAATCCCTCTGAGCTGTTCATTTACGCTGTCAACCACCGACGTCCGACAGACGCGGCTCATGTTGAAGCGAATTCCACCATCGAGATTTTCAAGACAAGTGTCGGGAGCAAGACCTTGACCCACCTCCGCACGGTTTACGATCCCAGTGTTATCTGGACGCCCAATGACGTCATCGGCGCTGCTGACGGCCGCTCATTCTTCTTCACCAACGACCACACGTGGAAGACCGGGCCCCGAGAAATTCTGTCTTTGCTGGGAATCGAAGCGGGGAGTGTCGGGTACTGTCACGTCGATGAGGGTTGCAAGATCGCGTACCCTCGGCTGCAGGGGGCCAACGGCATCGCGCGCGCCTCCCCGTCCAATGACACGATCTTCGTGGGGCATGCAAAGTTTAGAGACATTCGGGTGTTTGAAAGGCAGGCGGATAATACGTTGCGCAAGACCCATACGATTCCTATGGGTGCGTCTTGTTACTTTCAGCCATTGCATTTCCCTCATGCCACCCCCAGATCGGCCGGTGGACAACCTTTCCGTTGACAAGGATGGTGCCGTTTGGGCTGCAGGCTAGTCTTCCTCGGTTCGAGACGAGCATACTAACCTAATATCCTGCACAGCCTTCCCTTTCCCGCTGCGTATTATTGAGCACATTGCCAACCCGTCGATTCTCTCACCGACCTCCGCGCACGCCATCGTCCAAAACACGGGCCTCGACGCGTTTTATGGCGAGAGGTACCGCGTGGAAAAGAGATTCGAAGACGATGGCACGCTCGCTTCTGGGACGACCTCTGTTGTGCACGACGCGGAAAGAGGGCTACTGTTCCTCCACGGTATCGCAGCACCACATCTCACGGTCTGCAAGTTGTAGCCTTAGTATTTATCGCTCGGTGTCAAGAGGTAGCAGATCAATTGATGTTCGACACTGATTGATCTCTTGCTTACATACCCCCCTACCATAATAAGACTTAGCTCCGTGAAGTCCGCTAGGTCCGATTGTTGCCGACAGCTGCCCTCCGCTGGTCCGCCCTTTTTCTGCTTGACAATGGGTCAAAGATGAATTGTAAAACTAGTGCACTTGACTTTATATTACTGCCCTGCCCTCTTTCACCTGTCTCGATACATTGTGTCCATGTTTATATTACATCAAGCCCATCCGGAGCTATCAATCCTGTGTCGCGCATCACTTGATCTGCTACCTCTTGCTCGGTGTACTTGTATCATCTTTATTTACATCTGTCTGTCACTCTCCGAATTTTCTTCCAATGACATGTGGGCACTCTTCCTTCGGCCCTCTGTGGTTCGCTCCCATCGAGGTGTCCGACTACATCTAATACCAACCGACGCGTCGAGAGTCCAAAAGTCGCGGCGTTTGTCGACCGAAACTGGAGACAACCCACAGCTGCCTGTGGATGAAATCGCCGCTCGCTCCCCACAGCAAGAAGCGCTTCCCAAAGATGTGAAGCCACGGCAGTCACATGGAAGCCTACATCCGTTTGGGAAGAAGGGCGCGGCTATGGACGCCAAGGTCGAGAGGATCGAAAATTCCGCGCTTGCAGACAGAGAGGAGGAGGACGACTGGGATGTGACGCCGAAGCTTGCGCAGGAGGAAGGCCCGCCGCTGCTCAAGTTTAGGGTTCAAGTAACTTGCGCTCCCATGCCGAAGCAGCCCAAACCGGAGTCGCCTCCTCCTCCACCACCAGCACCACCACTGCCGATTCAGCCAAAAACAATGCAAGTGCAAAGCGCTGAACCTGCTCCCTCAGCACCAACGCCGGTACCATCGCCCAAGCAACCCGAACCGGAGCCCAAATCCAAGATGAGCTCCGTCGGACTGTGGCATCTCCCCCCGTTCACGACCCTCTCTGATCTGTCGCGTATCGCGTTGCGGTCTGGTGCGCGTCCAGCCGAGGTTCTCGGACTGCAGCTCGTAGTTCAGAGCACAACGCTCAAGGATCGTCGAGACCATGGGGAGAACTACAATTTCACACTCGGCGCGGTGAGCAAGCTCCATTTCGAGGCGTTTTCTAATCTAATGTATGTTATGTCTGCACAGTTCATTCATTTCTCAGATCCCGCTCTGGTTCGCGCCTTCCGTGCTAAACCCCTCCTTCTGACACTACACAAAGTCCCGTCGTCACCGCATCCTGAAATCGGTATCTTCCCAACCACCGCGGAAGCGGAGGCATGGCCGCTCAGGCGACTTCACCAACTTGTCACTGCCTTGCAGAAGCGCAGCGATGAAAGGATCCAGGCTGTACTACAACAGACCGACGTTGAGGCCGAGGCTGATGCACCAGCGGCCCTCAAGCGGCGCATTCAAGTCCAGAGCGAGGGCGAGGAGCATGCAGAGTCGCTGGAGGAAACTGCAAAAGTCGAACAACATTCAAAGGAAGTTCTCGAAAGAGAGGGTGCGTTGAAGCTGATGTGGAGTCGGTTGGAAGACCCAGATGGGTCTCAGCAGTTGGCTGTTGAGGATGCGGAGACGGAGGACATGGACGGCGATCAGCAGCCGCATGCAGAGGAACTGTCGGTCCCAGAAAAGTGCGAACACCTCTTTCACACTTTTTTTTTGCATGATTCTGATCTCCAATTTAGCACCGAGTCGACTGCCACTTCCGAACATCCCAAGATTGTGCATGCCATAATCACTCGCATTCGCCACCACCGTTACACACTAGACTTGGTCGACCAAATGGTCAAATCCGGTGCTGGGCGCTGGCTGGCCTTGCGTTTACCAGGTTCCGGCTTATCTGTCGACTCGCCCACGTCACGCACGAATACTGGTGCCTACGCGTCCACCTCTTCCTCGTTGGAGGATGTGGAAGATGATGAACACACGGACCCAGCAGTGCGGTTATATGCGCTCTCGTTGCGCAAAGCTTTGGCACGTGAACGTGAATTGGAGGATGTTTTAATGAACACTCGCACCGAAGCGATGGAGCGAGCAGTTCGGGACGCCAAATTGGCGGCAGAGGCACAGCTGCGTTCGGACTTTGGCGCGTTTGGGGCTATCGAAGGCGTTTGGTTACGTGGAAAACCCGTGCGGCGCTTTTCTGACGACGACTGGGTGTATGAGCTCCACGCGCTTATTGGCTTTGCGGACACGGAAGACGCGATGAGGGCGCGGACGCTGCTGCCAGTCCATATTCCGGCTTATGCGGATACCCAGATCCGGTTTGTCGCGGACCCATGGCCCGAGGCAATTGGTGGGGAGGTACCAGCGGCCCTCGAGGTGGATGGCAGTGAATTGGAAGTGATGAGTGCTGCTAGGGAGGGATGGGCACGTCGAATGGAGCGCGAGCATGACCAAGAAGAACGACTGCGTAAGCGGGAGCAGGAGAGAGAACGGCAGCGCGGCGTAGCCGAGGGTACTTGGGGCAAGGAGCAGCTTCACGAGATTCGGGAACGGCTGAATCTAACGCGACCGCCTCGCAAAGAGAAAGACGCTGCTGCTCTTGGTCGACTGCAACACAATACTTTGGAAACCATCGGCCTCGTAACCAAAGTCCTTGCCAAGCAGGAGAAGAGGAAGAAGGCGGAGCAGGTGGCCAAGGAGGTGATGACGAGGGTCAAAGCCAAGGCATTCAGACGCACAACGGCAAAGGCGGCTACCAAACCAGATTCAACCCCCTCCGAGGTCGAGACAGGACTAGAGTCGAATCCAGGTTCTTCCGAGGTCCACAGTGGCGACGACAAGAAAACAACCTCCCCCTCAGTTCAAATGGCCTACGTCGCGCACTTTTAGGACCACGGCAACGCTTCGAGCATTTTTCCTGGAGCCCTCTGGAACAGAGGACGCGTCCGGCATGTGCATCTAATACACCTGCTCAGCGATGCAAATACAGATGATTGGGGCATTTGGGTTGTGCACAAGTTGTCTAATCCTCCACAAGATGTAATTTTCTATAAAGATGCAGGTATTATAATGTTACAAATGCGTTCCGCCCAACAAAAAAGTGAAAAACAGCGTAAAAACATTACGATTACAACGATTCGCGTAAGTACAAAACATACATTTCATTAGATTCTCAGTCCGCCTCCCCAATGGGTGCGAGGAAACTGGCGAGCGCCCAGCCGACTTCGCCCGCGGCATCCCGACAAAGTAAAAGGCAGTCCTCTCCCTCGTCGACATACAAAGGAAGCCGTGGATGCGTTCCGGGGTGCCCCGCCTCGTGCAACACACCCAGCAACGCATGTTCTTCCAGAACGAAGAACGGATAGCCAAAATACATGACCGCGGCGGGAGGGGTACATGGGTGTACGACACGGCACGTGTACAAGGCTGGCGCGACGAGCCACGTCTGCCGTCGTGACACGTCCGAGTCACGCGTTCGACGCTTTTCTTCTGGGTACCTGCCATCGTCTTCGGCGTCCCCAAGAAGGGTCGACTGGAGAGACCTTTGACGTGTCAAAGAGGCTGGCGGATCTTTATCGCCCCAGGGCTGTCCCCGAGAGGAGGATGGTCGCTTGCCGTTCGAATGGCTCGACGCAGCGTAGGTGTTACTGGTCAACCCATTCGTCAAGTCGCTCGCCCGACGCTCCAGGTGGTCTTTTGAACGCGTCCTCTTGTCTCCATCCTTCTTGGACAGATCCGATGTAGACTTGTTCTTTGATCGTGTTGGCGCAGCGTACCCCGCAGCCTCCAGCAGCGCCAACTTTGTCCTCGCCGCCTCCCTCTCCTTCAACGCTTGACTCTTCTCGCTCTTCTTCTTTTCCTCCTTCTTTCTCTCCTTCTCCCTCGCCTTTGCCTCCTTTGCCTCCCGCTCCCTCTCCTTCTTACTCTCCTTTTCTCTCGCCTTTTCCCTCTCCCGCGCCTCGTCCCGCTCCTTCCTTGGCGGTAAGACCATTCCCCCATAATCACCCCATCCCATCTCCGCCACAAACGCCCCAAACTCGGCCGGGTCCTCCCTTGCCGTTCTAGCCGTCCGCGAAGTCTGCATCGTCGGAGTCGGACTGTTTCTCCCATTCCGCAACGGGCTCTTGGGCGATGTTGCTGTTCCCGGCCGCGCAGGGCTCTTTCCCCGCTCGTTCCAACCAGGGAACCCACCACCATCACGGGCCGTCGCATCACTGCCACCTCGTGGCCTACCCGCTCGAGCCTGCCACATATTTTCAGAACCAAGAGGGAAAGAGGGGGAAACACGCACCTGCAGTGGAAACGGACCGCTGACATTCGTCACCTGACTAACTGGAGGCAACTGCGCCGGCCCCAGCGCCCCTAGAATCGCAGCAACTCCCGCCGCCCGGCCCGACGAGCTACCATTCGAATGCACCGAAGCCGAAGACGAGCCCTTTGACTTGCGGTCGTTCGATTTATCGCGAGGTGAAACCGGCGAATCCCCGTACGTAAACGACGACGGAGGGGACGCGGGGCTGCCCGAGTACGGGAACGACGTCGGACTCTCCCCGCTACTCCTCGACGTAGTCGGCGTAGACGGGAAATTGATATCAAGCGCATATCCCCTTGCAAGGGACTCTGCTGGCGTCAGTCCCTGACCCAACGACGCGCGTGGCATCCGCGTAATCGCCAGACTCTGCACCCCCAGATCCACGTCACCCCAACGCGCCCGCCAGACCGCTACCGTCTCTGCAGCACCTGCATTCCGCTCTCCCTCCACTCGCAGCATATCCCAGAGCCCAGCCCATGACCGAGCAACGTCCTCCCAGTACCGTGCCTGCAACGCTGCAAGCGCACGTACAAGAGCCGCAAGCCCTTGGTGCATCAGCGTGAGATACGCGGGGAGCTCGGCCGCGAGTTGGACGCGTAACGCGAGGTAGTGTGTCGAGGCGGCAAGGAGCGCGGGCGGCGGTCTATTTCGCGGAGATACAGGCATGGTGAGAAGATGATGGTGTAACGGCTGGTGCTCTTGCATGCTCGCAATTAGTTGACGCGGGCCTTGGGCACTGGCAACGAGCTTGGCAAGCGGAGCTAGAATTTCTGTAGCGATGCCGGGCATGAGAGCAGCAGCAGAGGGGAGGATTTGTTCGGTGAGCGTCGTGATAAAGGCGTCGAACGCTTCGCTTCGGACGTTGGGTGTGAGGCCAATGGCAGCACCGAATGCGCGTGCCCAGCGCAAGAGGCCATCAGCAGTAGTGGAAGCGCCTTTCGCCCATTCTTGAGCGTGCCTAGCAAGCTGGGCGGCAAAGACGTCGATCCGGGCCAACTCGGCAGCCATGCGTGCGACGCGTGCCACCTCCGAGTTGGGTTCAGCAGGGTCATCTCCCGGAGCAGCTGCAGGGGCGCGTAGTGATTTCATCCGTAACACCGCTGGCGGTCTTTTAGGAGCCGATAGCACCTCCTTGACAACCTCGGCGCGACGGCGACCCTCGTTGACGGCATGTGCAACCTCTTCCATGGCCGTTCTGGCCAGTAAGAGATTTGCGCGATCCGGATGTGAAGGAGCGGTAGCGTCTATTATAGCAGCGAGTAATAATGAGTATTTGAGCAACCGCTGGATGGGCTTGATTAGTAGCGAGGCGAGGTCCCAAGCATGCGATAGACCTGAGGCCTTTTCTTTCGTGTCGGTATGGTATGCGGTGAGTTCGGGGGATGGAGGTAAAGCGGCCAGACGCGCAATTGCCGAGGGATGTCGGGTGATGTACTGTTTGTACGGGGCTTCGAGCTCTGGCGCTAGTCGCAAGAAAAGGCCGCCTATACGATCGTCTGTAGCGTCTCCATCGACGAGGGCACTGCCAATAGTCTGCTCGAGAGCTTCACAGAGGATATCTGAGAGCTCAGCGAGGTCGGCAATGTTACCGAAGATGGTACGAATATCTTCGATCGTCATGGGGCCCTGGGCTGGTCATGCAGGTCAGACGGAGCGTGTAGGTATTGCATAGCACACGAACCAAGAGGGATGTATATTTCGAGAACGAGAGCAAGATCTGAAGCATAGGCGCGCTCGCTCGAGAGGAGCTCATGTAGTGCGTGCTGGCGTTTAGATATGACTGGAGAGTCGGTGGCAGCCGGGGTCAAGGACAGCTCCACAGCCACCGCCGTCGTTTCTGGCGTCGTCGACGGTAGTGGCCGCAGAGGAGAGCGCGGCGGCGGGGCAGGAGGCGGGGGTTCCATGAGGGAGGGGAGGAAAGCCGAGATCAAAGCCACATGGCAATCACGCGGTAAATAGTGGATTCAAGCTCAACCCGCCGCGTTCACTCGAACGCGACATCTGGGACCATCTGCTAGACACAATCTGCCACGTATTTCAGGCATCCTCAAGAGAAGAAAGCAAGGAAATTGGCATGCTAAATGGTGCAGAATATTACTTTTTTCATCTACTTCCGGTGTTGAGCCCGTTCCGCGGACAGGAACGCGTCGGGTCGAGGGCACTGATAGCCCTTGATAGCCTGGCAGGCAATTATCATTTTTGATGCTCGTCGTCTGCGCGATGAGTCTCGTGAGGTCTCATGACCAGCCGAGATCGACCCAACCTGCTGCCCTCACCAACAGCCGCAACATTCCCATCCCATAACCAGGACTGAACCTGCAGGCAGCTCCCTCCGTCTCACAGTTCATCTGGGAATAAAGATATTAGCATACTGATAATACAAAAGTCATGAGAAATAAATGGTAGCAGGCCCATCCTCCGTCGCAGCAATGGCACTCCCCCGATGCATGTTCTTCCTATCCCAAGACACGCTGCCACTCATCAAGCTCATCCTCAAAACACCCATATCCAAGTCCCACGTCCTCCCCTTCCCCGCTGGGTCACGTTCGAGAGGATCAACCGGCTTGACACCGATGCCATCATTGCCGTAAGCCCTAAAGTCTCCCTCGTAGGTCAAAGGCAGGCTGAGCACGACAGGCGAGTTGGACGTGCTCGCTATAACTTGCAATTTCGCGTCGAGCGGTAGGCTGGCAATCTTAGCCACCACCTGACCGTTTGTTGTGATGTGTTTGACGTGAAAACTAGAAGTCGCGTTCGTGCCATTCAGACGAACGGATGACTGTATAACGCTACAGCCGATCAATGCGAGACCCAGACTCGAAAGAGTGCACACACCCGTTGCTGGTCTGGATGGTTACGCCCTTGGTCGTGGTGCTGTTTCCCGCGTCGAGGTCAACATCCACCCGTATTGGCCCATTACTCGTGTGCAAGTCGACAGAGTCTACAGCTTTGACCGTTCCCAGAATAGCAGCATTCGAGGTGACCACTCTAGTCCTTCGACTAATCAGGTTCTGTAAACCACCCGTCAGTTGGAACCAAAGTCAGAAAAGGCGACGCACATCCACCGAAATCTCACCATTCGTCGTCACAAGAGTCGCATTTTGAGCTTCAAGAGTTTTCGTGCGAATACCCCCATTGGTTCCCTGGATGGAAAGATGACCGACTTGTAGCGGTGCTTCAACAACTTGCTCAAAGTTGTGGAGGTCGGTTACAAGGCCATTGACGTAGACGGACGAGTTGGTCTGGGGGAGCGCCAACACCAGGTCGAAGAACAGATGCTCAGTGCGTGATGGACTGAACCAGAATTTCGGTGTCTGTACGATCGAAAAAACTGGCGCCTGAAGCAAGACAGAAACACGCACAAGTATAGCAACGCCCCATTCGCCAGTCTTGCGCCCGATTAAACAGACCTGTGCCTGGTCTCGGATTTTCTTGACGAAATAGTGCATCTTGATCTGGATCACTGCATCCGACGAGTCGCTCGTGGCAGGAGCGGCGACAACCCTCAGCGTCCCCGCCGACAATGTACCTCGCGAAAACAACAAGAACGCCTCGGGGCCGACAGGAATGCTGAAAGTGGTGTCGGTCGAGTAGGGAAAAGCAGAGTGTATAGGGTTCTGGTGGTGTTGGTCGGCCCGTGAATTCATGCAATCCATCTTGACGTCGGGTATAGTGGGATACTTGCGGTTCCATAGAGACTGGATGCCCTTAGACGCGTCAGTTGTACCGAGGTGTAAATGAGAGCCATACTCACATCAACATCGTCCAAGACGGTACCCAAAAGCACACACGCGAGAAGCCACATCCCCAACGCGATAAGGAACGCGCGCCAGAACCTGCTCCTAACGATAGGCTCGACATCGACGTCCGTGGCATAAATAGCTGAATGGTTTGGTGATGCCGGTGGTGCATACGCTGGAGGGGGCACCGGTGCCGTCACCACCACGGACGTGCCACTGGTCTCGCCCAGCAACGGCGTCGACTCTGAGACTTTGCCAGAGTCATCGTCCCCGAGGATCATGGCACGCGGAAGGAAGGTAGATCTTGTTTACAAACACCAAACACTGCGGACCGTGTGGTCGCACCAGTAAATATTAGAACAAGTGTTACAATTGGAAATTCTACAATACTGCATAGGTCGTGAAATAATGTATGTATTATATTCTAGATCCAGATACGTGGGCGACGCCATGCCAAGGTGCCCAAGGGGGACTAGAAACGCATAAGTCACAGAGCAACAATGAGAAGAAAAGCAAACTCACCGGCACATCGTTAGAGTCCTCAGGCACGTCAGCTTCCGGACGTTCAAAAGACCTGATAAGCAGCGGCGAGGTGGTCGGACGACGCCGGATCGGGGATGACGCTTGGAGGAGCATTCCCTCGTCGAAGCCATTGTAGTCCACTGAAGCGATACGCTCGAGCTTGGTGCGGAAGATCTCGAGGTGAAACAGCTCAGCGGCGAGGCGGCAGGGATCAACGGCTGTCTCCAGCGCCTGGCACGAAAAGAAGCTGTGGCTCGCGGGAAGGGGGTTGAAGACGGGCATGGCTGCAGGTGGGGTGGGTGGCGAGTAGAAGGGACTATCGGGGTAGATCAGGATGTATTGCGCGTCGTCGTCAGAGTCGTCCAAGTCGTGTGCGGCTCTGATTTCGACACGGGGAATAGAGGAAGCCTCCGTCTCCGAGTCGACATCGAGGAACGACTGCGGGAGGTCAACCCTGTGAACACCCTGGTGGCGCTGGAGCTGCGACAATAAGCCAACGCAAAGCAGCAAGGACTTGGGACGAACCTTGAGGGCATGCTTGAATTCGCGGGTCATCTTGGTCGATAAGAAAGAAGTGGTGGAGAAAAATAAAGTGGAAGCTGCGCAGGAGAAGGTCGAAGGGAAAAGGCGCAGCTGAGTTGAAGAAAGAATTAAAGTGGAGTTTGCACTGGACGGTAAAACCTTTTATATAGCGGGCTGAGGTCTGGGGCGAGGCTCTTATCCCGGTGGTTTCAATTACCCTTCCCGGCTTCCGAATGGGTTTCCAGGAGCAGTAGGTGGTGGAATTGTTAACGAGCTTGACTTCCCCGATCGTAATGCGCAGCACAATTTCATTCCAGCCAAGAATCCCCGTTTGATCGCTTCGTCGTCGTTGTCGTCGTCGAGGCCATCCCTAGGATATCCTCGCCATGGAATACAGGGCCGCTCCACATCTTTCCGCATTTGAAAACCTGAGAACGCCGCCTAACCATGTAACTTGCTGGCCGAGAAGCGCGAGGTTGTTATGGGACAAGGCTGTGGACTGGTTTGCGACCGCTATCCATTCACATTCAGAATCAAAGAGGAGCGACAAGCGTCTTCTGCCAGTGGCATCCTTGGCCGATCTTTACGCTGGTCGGAGCAATGGAGAGAGCGGGGTGGCGGTGACAGTTGAAGGCGGAAAAAACCGTTTTGATGCCCGCTCCCAACCCGCTCCTCCCAGTAAACGCGGCATACTGAAACAAGACTCTGCCTCTGGCTGCGAAATTGAACGTACATGAAAACTACGACAAAACGCGATGGTGCACCCGAGCCCAAAGAACAACTTCGCCGAATGAATTTAATATTGCACGCAGGTACGATCTTAGCCACTGCCACTGTCTGCCAGTGGTCCCAATCTTCGGCGGAAACCTGAATCGCGGACTCCGGCGAGCCCGGATTGCTGCCAAGAAGCGCGTAGATCGAATAACCTGTTCGCGTGTCTGCAGATGGCCCAAGCACGGGTGCAACGTACAATCGGCAGCAAATCGTGTTCTCAAGGGACAAAGGGACGGGGCCACTTTCCAGCACGTTTTCAGTAGCTTTGGCCCGTGAGGGACAAAGCAGTCGAACGCACAATGCCTGGCCACTGGCGATCAATGGCTTCGGCTCTGGACGACGAACAATGTCGAGCTGCTTTCTGAATCTGGCAAGTGCGCCAAAGAGGCCCGTGCCACCGTCCCTACCGGTGGAGTATAAATGGCGGCCAACTCGTCTCTCGTATCCTCAAACACAGTCGCTGCACTTGAATTATGGACGCCGCTCGCCTCGAAATCATGGACTCGCAGAGGTTTGATCCAACGAGACGTGTAGGTTCTTCTCTTCTTCATTGCCCACGTGTCCCTCATTCGAACTCTAGTCCAACCGACTGAATCTCACCATCCGAACTGGTGGCAACGACGACGACGAAGTCGCGTCTATGGCCTCCCATATCGCTGAGCCAGCTACGCCGATCTCCTGGATCACATACGAGGAACCCACTCTCGCCGCGTCCGACTCGGACTCGCTCTCTTCCTCCCTAGAGGAGGAGGAGGAGGAGACATCCACCCCTCCAACCTCCCTACAATCCTCCATCACCCTCGACGAGGACTCCCTCGACCCCAAATCCATCCACCAAACCGATGTCTTTGACAAAGGCACCACCATCATGACGCGCACCATCATCCGCCCCATCCCCCGCTCCCCCCTCCTCTCCAACGGCTGTTTATCCTGCCCGTCAAGTCCCCTGGCCCTTTTCTCGCGCCCTTCCAGTCCCCTCAACCTCACCTCGCGCCCTAGCTCGCCCATCAACTTTGGCGCGCTTAACTGCTTCAGCAGCGACGCGTTTGCAGAGGAAGCGGATTACTTGCAGGAGAAGCGCGCGCTGGAACTCGAGGGCCGGGGTGCTCTCGAGGTGCATGTCAATAGGCAGGTCACCACCGAGGTGGAGATGCCGTGGATCGTGCAAAAGGTCGTTGACCCCGAGGGTCTGCGCCGCCGTCTGATGGAACCGCGCACCACCATTTCCTCTCCTTGAATGTCACCACTGCTTTTGTACAATTGTATCGTTATCAATCTAATCTGCCTCCCTCCCTTTGAGCAAATGCCCTTGGATTGAATATACGTACAACAAGATAGATCGCTAGCAAGATGAAAGCATATGGCTACTGTACAAATATACACATGTTCTCCCCGTTCCCCACCTCTCAAACATACAACTTTTGCGCAAAAAGATCACTAAACTTGTCCTCATCAACAAACGCAGGAAGGTTCCCGAAAACCTCATCCTTGAGCGCCCCAAGCCGCACCATAGCATCCACACCCAACTTGGCACCTTCCTCGGCAGAGATCGCCTGCCCGCGCATCGTGAGCTCCATGTACGCCGGCCCAAGCCACTCCTGGACGTTATACCGGTGCCCCAGCGCGATCTTGTCGACGGGGCCGGCGCAGATCGACAGCTGACTAATGGCGAGACGCCGGATGTCCCACATGCCCCACTTGTTCGCGAGGAGAAGGACAGAAGTCCACTCCTCCGTCGTTTTGCACTGGTGCGAACCGTAGTCGCTACATATCGAAAGCGTCCGTTAGGTGAACCGAAAGGGAAAAAAGAAGCGACGCACGTAGGGTAGAGGATGGACAGAAGGCGGTCGAAATCGGTCTTATTTTCCTTGAGCTCACGAGTGCCGCCGAGCTGGTACTGGTAGGCGGAGAACGTGCTGCTCTTCGCAAATAGATACCGATGGAGGTTGTACAACGTGTTCTCGACCTGTAGGCGTCATGAACATCGCTCGAGAATTAAGGCTATACATTACTCACCCGGATGGCAAGATTGCCGTCTTCAAACCAAAAGCGGGGGTGACGAACAGGGGAATAGTAAGGTTCACCAGCAGGCCAAGCCCAAGCCTCTTGCGCATGAGCGGGCCTTCCAAAGCCTACGGGAGTCCAAAGAGGCGACTCCACATATGAGTCCATGTATGGCATGTACCCCAGGCCAGCTTGTGACATGTATGGTGCAGCCGAAGAGCCAATAGGGTGCACATACGGGAAAGTATTCGGGATGGGCTGAGTACCGACAGGAGGTAAAAACATTGATGCGGCTGCTGCTGGCGGCGGCGTCATTCCAGTCACCACTCGCGGCGGCATATCTGCGCTGGAAGTCGAAGAAGCCGTCGAAGGGGAGAGTGGCCGGTGGGCATGGTGCACACTCCTTTGATTCGGAGCCCTGTTGCTGCGATGGGCTTTGCTCTGCAATTCAACGGTTAGCAGATGGACTCGGGTGCGGAAACAAGCGACCTCACCATCTGCGGCACTGCATACGAGACTCTCGCACTTGGGGCTCCAAACGAGCGCGATGGCGAGCCATACCGCTGACCAGACGGTTGACTGAAGTAATGGCTGTCACGAGGCGACGCCGGAACGATGTTGATAACCGGACGCGGGCTTCTGGTCCTCGACCGCCCCCTAGAGCGACTGCGTGCCGGCTGCACAACGACGGGCCTACGCGAACGGCTATGAAGCGTTCCAATCGTAGACGGCGACCTGCTTCTCGAGCGTTCATAGACAACTCGCGGCGTCATCCCTGGTGGATACGGACCCGGACTCACAGAGCGAGTCCTCGACGAGCGATGGGAGCCGGTGCGCGCGGTAGGAGGAGGAAGCTGGCGCAGAATCTGGGGTGAACCACTCGGAGAGCGGGAGCCGAAACTCGACGCAGACGGAGAAAGCGCTTGGGGTGGTACCCGTCCGTAATTGACTTGAACGCGGGAGCTTCTCTCGATAACAACATGTGGCGTGCGGGAGCGGGAGCGTGACGAGCTCCTGCTACGGGTCCTAATCACAACGGTCGGGTCATACGACACGGCACCCGCGTCGTACCAGGAAGAGACGCTGCGCGACCGAGTTCTGTGAGTCGATCCAGGACTACGGCCGCGAGTTCTGTTGGCGGGAATCGCCTGCACTGGGACTGCTGGTTGGGGAGAATATGACTGAGCAGAGCTCGCACGAGAAACCGTACGGCTCGGGATAGTGATCACCACAGGAGTAGCAACAGAGTGGCCACGCAGGTCTGTGGGCGAGGAGGAAGCAGCCGCCGCAGTGCGAAGCTTAACGGGAGAAAGCGAAAGCGGCTCTGTGGCTTCGGAGACAGTGCTCAACGGCCGCGGGGTGTTGGATACTGTCGATTCCGTTTCGCAGTACTGCACGGGAGTATGAGGCCCGAAAAGACCTGGCTGTGGCACACCGGGTGGAACCTGGTACAGCTCACTCTCCGTATAATACCGCCCGGGGCTAGGACTACGGGGCCCAAAAAGCCCAGGACTGCCCTCCGACACTTCGTAACGATGTTCCCTGGGGGTACGAGGCCCGAAGAGACCTGGGCTTTCGGGCAACGATGGAGTTAGGAGTTGTGGGTCCAATGGTGGACCAGGCTGCCACGTCGGCCAAGGCTGAGCCGGCTTGGCCAGCATCGGAGGTTGCGCAGGGTGTGTTGTCGGTGGCTGGGAGGCAGGATGGCCCCAAGGAGGGTACGGGTACCCGTACGGAACCGCAGTCGCAGCCATCCCAGCAGGGTACGAGGGAATACTGCTTGCTCTCGTCGACGGCATCTGCGAGTGGTTTGCAAACGACAGGCCGGGAGTGCCGGCGAGATAGCCTTGCCACTCTTGCGATATCGGCTTCATACTGACCACATCCTTCTGCGACGGGACGGGATTGAGATGCGACTGCAACTCTTTGTTGAAAGCGGCAAAGTCGCTGGGATAGGTGGTAGAGCTTGGTTGACCCACAGCTGCTTGCGGCGCTGGGTAAGTGAAAGTGCCTTGAAAGTATCCGGGGAGCGTGGCCGAGTCGACAGAGTCGGGCGAGAGCAGCATAACAGCTGAGCTCGAGGACGATGTCGAGCTGGAACGCGATAGAGAACGTCCACGCTCGGGCTCGGGCTCGACGACCTTGGACCCACTTTGTTTGGCTGTCGCGGTGGAGGCATGAGAGGTTGCGCTGGGCGTTGGCGGGCCAAACACTGGAATCTCACGTTTGACTATGCGGACAAGAGGGAGAGGAAGCTCACTGCTGCTCGGTATGTACATGGTGGGGCAAATGAACAAAGCAGGTTACGAATCCCGCGCAGGAGATAAAGCGGACCTCGAGCGCTAATTACGCACGGACCAGATCCGAGGGCTGACTTGCATTTCACAGCTTACAATCACCTTTCATCGAGTCTAAACGCAGTTTATACAAGGGTAATCAACGGGTACGCTCGGCGCACGCCCTACACCCTTCTCCTCGTCTCACCCTCTCTACCTCAAAGGTCGTAAATGAGAGCACGCTCCTCTCCACCCCACGGGTCGTAAGCGAGAGTCCCGAGCTGGTGAGCGACTCCTCCGCGCCCCATGGGCCGTAAGCCGGAGTCGAGTCAAACTAACTTTCCGTTTAGTTCCTTTTCAATACATTCAAGTCTCCTCAAGTTTCCGAGTCATATATACCTGGCCAGTGGTGGGAAAACCCCCAGTTTCTCTCCCACTGTGCCAGGTAAGTCACCACAAGTGTTCGTTCTCGTCGTATCTCATGGTTTCTTTCCTACTGTGCCAGTTGTGTATCACTCCATTGTTCTCAAGCTACTATTTGAATTTAAAAATTCCATCTTCCGTCTCATGAGCGGACAAGTCGGAGTTTTTCAATCTGTGGCAGATCTCCAACTCCAACTCCAATCTGTCGTCGATCTTTTTGCTACTCGCAAGCTAAACCGTCAAAATTCTGACGCGTGGCTCGATTATTTACTGCAGCAAGGGAGCCAACAACTCGTATTCCCTTACAACCCACAAGATCTCGTACCGTACACGACCCAACTCGATCATTATGAACAGCAGGCCATCCAAGCGCAAAACCATGGACGAATCCCACAGGGACAGTCCTCCTCGCTTGCTGGAGCGCTTGGGGGAGCCACGAGGCCCACCAATCAAGAAGCTCCGGTTAATCCATCGCCTGTCGTCCCCAACGGCAGCGGAAACAACAGATTACCACACCTTGACAGTGGACCAGAGGGACCAGAACGCGATCATCGCGGGAGAAGTCATGAACGTCGAGGACGACGTAAACGGCATCGCAGCCCCAGTACTACTGACGGGTCAAGTCGTTCCTCTTCGAGGGAAACGGACCAGACGCACAAACACAAGAAACCTCGTTTGGATCCGTCCCGGTTTGGATATGACCCAGAGGCCGAAATTCACGGCTACCAAGACAAGTACAGGCGAGATGTCTTCCACGTCATCGAGAACTACTCGCGCGATCCCAAGGAAATGGTACGGATCACCAGGGCAAGACTCGGTTGCCCCAGATTCACCGAAGTTGGGTGGAGATGCATCGTTCAAGGGGAGTATGTCGATTTCGATGCCGTCAGCCTTGACTTCTACGGCCACGCCGTCACCACATCGGTGCACTGGAACCAAGTCTGGGACGATTTCGAAAAAGCAATGCTTTTCGTCTTTAATGATAGACAACAAGAGCTCATCACGTACGCCAAATACATTCGATCTTTATTCACAACCATGCCTTCCAACCTCGTCCACAATGCCATCAACTGCGAAAAAGCGATACGTAGCCTCATCGGGAGCACGCGCCAACTCCTATTCAGCGACACTTCCGAGTTCGTACAGCTTGAGAGAGCATACCTTATCCCAGGGATGCTCCACTACAAGCCTGACAAGGACGGAGGGTCCGGTAACTCCCAGAGGAAGAATCGAGTTCAGACTCCAGGACGAACTGTCGAAATCTGTCGCAACTGGAACAATAACAGGTGCACCTTCAAGGATTGTAGGCGAATCCACGTCTGCTCAGAATGCCGTGATGCGTCCCACCGGAAATGCGACAAGAAATGCAAATCGTCTCAGTGATCCTCGGCTACCAGCTGGGATAACTGATGACAGGGACGAAGCTCAGCCTCGGCCACCCGCCAGACTGACGGAGTTCTCGCGTTTTAGTCGACTAGCATTTTCACGGAACAAATGGCTTATCAGTGAACCACCAGAGACGATCGACCTCCCTCTTCATGTTCAATCTCCTTCCTCATCGCTCCCGAGATATATGCGTGGGTTTGGCTGGAACAAATTCTCTTCCACATCCAGTCATACTGCATATTGCACAGAAGTCGATAATCCCCTTCCTCGTCCACCAGATATCGAATTCAAAAACAAAGATGCGTTTCAGACGATTATGGCCAACCCACATCTATTCCAAGTCCGAACGGAAATACACACGGGAAATCTCCGTTCTGTGTTGGTTAACCACCCGAATCCAAAGTTCGTTGACTCCGTTTTGATGGCACTTGAAGAGGGAGCATGGCCGTTTGCAGACACCCATTCAAACAATCCAGAATGGCCTGTCATGTGGGATAATTCGAAAATTCTACCCAAAAGTGCTCGTGAACAACAATTCCTAGAAGAGCAGAGTTACGAGGAAGAGGAGCTCGGGCGCTTCTCAATCTCGTTTGGTCCGGATCTACTTCCCGGGATGTACAGCACACCAGTCCTAGCAGTACCGAAACCAAATTCGACGAAGCTTCGACTTTGCTCTCACATGAGCGCGGGCAAGTTCTGTCAAAACAATATGATGGATGACCGTGAAGTTAAGGGAGCAAGACTAGACACCCTTCATCATTTCTTTGGTGCTCTTTTGAAGTATCGACGGAGCAACCCGGACGAGCGTCTGGTTGCTTTCAAGTCGGACGTCAAGGGAGCATTCCGTCTAATCCCATCTCATCCCCTTTGGCAGATCAAACAAGTTGTAACCACAAACTACCCAACTTCGGAAGACTTCGAGAAGGGTATTGACCGTGGGCCGCTTGTTCGTCGAGTGGATTGGAGATCATCGTTCGGCAGCAGAGGCTCCCCGCGTTTATGGAACTCGGTCATGGGTTTGATCCTGTGGGCAGCTATCTTCGTCAAGATGCTCGCGGATCTTTTCGTATACGTTGACGACAACTTCGGATGGGAAGTCGAAGGCCGCATGTCGTTCTACAAATCATACGGGAAGATGATGCCTACCAAACAGGTCAAATTGTTGGAATTTTGGGACTGGCTCGGTGTCCCGCATAGCGAGGAAAAGCAGTTGTGGGGAACAAAACTGACCATCATCGGGTTTGAGGTTGATGTCAACGAAATGTCGATCACAATGCCGGTGACGGCAAAAACCGATCTCGAGCAAGCTGTCCAAGACTTTATTGACACTCCCAGCCGCAAACGAACCCTTCATGATTGGCACCAGCTGTCAGGATGGGTCTCGTGGTCGTTAAACGTCTTTCCCTTGCTCCGTCCAGCGCTTTCCAATGTCTATGTCAAAACATCGGGATTATCGCGAGCACACGCAACGGTGCACCTCAATCAAGCAGTTACCAAAGATCTAGGGTGGTTTGTCGGACACGTTCGATCCTTACCCGGTATATCAAGTTATCACGCTGTCGACTGGGACCCAGTCACGGAAGCCGACACAAAAATTCTATGTGATGCTTGTCCGCGGGGCATGGGTTTCTGGGAACCCAAGCAGCTCCTAGGTTTTTACTCTGCTGTTCCAGTGCAAACTCCCACAGATACAATCTTCTTTTGGGAAGCAACAACTGTCCTCGCAGCCCTTGAATGGTTCTGCGCGCAGGAACAGCATTTCAAGCCCCCTATGACACGACCAGTTCGTCTTTCCATATACACCGATAACCAGAACACTTTCCAGATCTTCGACTCATTGGCTGCAAAGCCTGCCTACAATGAGCTGCTTAAACGTGCAGTAGATCTCTTAATTCATCATCGGGTGGATCTTCGGGTTCTTCTCATACCCGGAGAGAACAATGTTGTCGCAGATGCAATCTCGAGGGAAAACTTTGCCAAAGCCTATGCAAGTGCCCCTGGACTCGAAATTTCCACGTTTACACCCCCTCCATGTGCGCTGGGGGCGCTAAAAAAATGAGCCACATTCCGCGGTCGAGGCGTGCCAGGCAACATCGTTCTGCTTGGTCCCTCGATGAGCTGCTTCGAGCCCGAGAAGTAGCTCTTGGTATGGCTCTCGATTCATCTTCCCGTGCAACTTATGCCTCTGCTCTCAATGCATATCTCCATTTCTGCAACATACATGGTTTCGAAATCACACCCACACCCGACACCCTCAGCCTTTTCGTGGTTTTCATGTGCCATGATATCGAGCCACGTTCTGTAGATTCCTATCTTTCGGGAATTTGCAGCGAGCTCGAGCCTTACTTTCCAGAGGTCCGGCAAAATCGAAAGAGCATGCTTGTATCCCGTACCCTCAAAGGATGCAAACGCATGCTTAGTCGACCCATTCATCGGAAACAGCCCCTCTCCCGAAACCAGCTCCAGTCCGTGATAGACCAGATGCCAGCAAACCCGTCTTACGACGACTGTCTATTTGCGGCAATGCTTTTCACAGGCTTTTACGGGCTCATGCGGCTTGGCGAGATGACTGCTCCTGATGCACTCACCAAACGGAACCCATCCAAATGGACACTGCGGGCGTCCGTGCAGTGGATACCAGAGGGTTTCTCGTTTTGGCTACGTACCCATAAAACCGACTCGTCCTTTGAGGGAAGTCGAGTGGTGATCGCACGTCAGAATCAGCATCTTGATCCGGTCCAAATTTTTGCCACATACCTTCATGCGGGACGCCTATTTCCCCCTCCATCCCTTCCTCTGGGTAACCTCGGCTCGAATCGTTCCCACACGATCCTGGTTCCTCGCACGACTACGCAAATTCATCCCAGACAACAATTTCGCTGGCCAATCTCTTCGGGCAGGTGGTGCAACTGCCATGGCGGAAGACGGGGCACCTTACCACCTCATCCAAGCTGCCGGTCGCTGGTCTTCGGATACGTTCCAAATATACATCCGGAAGAACCCAATCTTCCTCCAAATTCTCCTTGGGAGCCGACGTCGGTCAAATTAATTCCATGCCTCTCTTCCCCATCTCTCGTCCTCTTCGGACTTGCCTCCTTATTCTCATACCATTTAGCCATCCAGACGAGGCATCGCAATTCAAGGGCATCTCTCTATCGAGGGAGGCGCCGCTTTTGACTAAACTCTCTGTGCATTCGTTCGGGGTGTACTCAAGACTGATTGGTCGAGTCTAAACGCAGTTTATACAAGGGTAATCAACGGGTACGCTCGGCGCACGCCCTACACCCTTCTCCTCGTCTCACCCTCTCTACCTCAAAGGTCGTAAATGAGAGCACGCTCCTCTCCACCCCACGGGTCGTAAGCGAGAGTCCCGAGCTGGTGAGCGACTCCTCCGCGCCCCATGGGCCGTAAGCCGGAGTCGAGTCAAACTAACTTTCCGTTTAGTTCCTTTTCAATACATTCAAGTCTCCTCAAGTTTCCGAGTCATATATACCTGGCCAGTGGTGGGAAAACCCCCAGTTTCTCTCCCACTGTGCCAGGTAAGTCACCACAAGTGTTCGTTCTCGTCGTATCTCATGGTTTCTTTCCTACTGTGCCAGTTGTGTATCACTCCATTGTTCTCAAGCTACCCACCCTTCGTTTTCATTCGGTATTGTCCCACCCTAGTACATATTACATACTTTACTTCCTGTAGCCATCCAGACGAGGCATCGCAATTCAAGGGCATCTCTCTATCGAGGGAGGCGCCGCTTTTGACTAAACTCTCTGTGCATTCGTTCGGGGTGTACTCAAGACTGATTGGGGACTCTCCATTCACACAGAGAATTAATTGTGATAGATCTGGATACACGGGGAATGGAAGAGAAGATACCGGTCGTGTCGTACAAGGATCAGCTGCACCTCAAAATTCATTTTGAAAGAGGTCCAGGGTACCATACAAACTCTACGAGAGCTAAACGACAAGGCGAGGACAAGGAGCAGACAGAGAGCGCGTAAATTCACACTGAGATATCACTTTTCGTATGGAAGTGTGGACCCACATACTAGGAATCGAGTCACTGTGGAGCGCCGGTCTTGTATTAGTCGCCCCTAGTCGACGCCGCTGGGCACGTTGCACACAATGGCCGCGTTTCTGGTATTGAGCGCTTCATGAATCAGCGGCCTTTGAGCGTCGTCCCCTAGTCGTTGTGGCGACCCAAGATGAAGAGAAAATACATTCGATGGGTCTCGGTCGTGGTCTTGCGCCAGGATTTGCCACGACACGAGGCTTCGTGAGTTCGGAGATCGTTATTCAGATGACTTAAGTAGGTGAAAACACCAGAGGCTGTCAGCGCTGGAGTAGGTCGGCCGGGCCAACGTGAACTTCAGGTGACTCGGAAGGGAGCGAAAAGAGAGAGAGATGTCTGTCACGTGGAGTCGACACAATGCCAAATCAATGGCAACGCGTCAAGGACGCGTCCGGCTTCAAATTTCAAAGCTCGCAGGAATTCGTTAAGCAACATCAAGTACAGTAGAAATAGTACAATAAATTATGTAAGTCGCTCAGAACAGCAGCTTCAAAACACTGAACATATCAATTGCTATTCATTTGGAGGTTTCCAATTCCGGATACGAGCAAGATAAGTACGAGAGAACCGCGTGAGAATCGCAGCTGTCGGAGGGTTCCAAATACGAGAGACTGTGCTTTACGAGTTCTGGAAATGCCAGATGTATACAGACTTGAGCGAGGTCGACAAGCATTTTGATGTTGCCCATGCCTGGGCCCCCTAATGCGCATCATTCCCTCGCGGTAGATCCACCCACGAGAGATGGAAGGAGTAACTCGACCTCCTTCCAGGGGTCATCATCTGTATGCTTGAACATCCCATCCGATGACAAGTATTGCAAGGTCGGGAAAATCGCAGCAAGGAAGCACGCGACAGGGTGTACCTGAGAGGCGAGAATCGTAGCCTGCAAAACATTGATGAAGTACATGCTCCGATTTGGGGAGGGTACGTCTGGGACAGCAGGTATGATGTCCATTTTGAAATCCATGGAGACGGTGTGTAGTTTTGGACAGTGAAGGGAGAGGTGGTGTAAAGAGTGGAATGTCGTGCGGAACCCGGCTGCAGGATCGAATTCGTTGATGCCAATGAATTGTAGTTGTGACCATGCTCGCGCCATTTCGCATATAGCCAGGTCGTCCAAATCGAATCCAGGGTTTGAAGTAATACGCACATGCGTCAGGTTCGAAAAACCAAGCGCCGGTTGAAGGCACTCGATAGTGTAGATGCCGTCGCTTTCAATCTGAAATGGGTCCCAGACAGGCTCGACACGAATGTAGAGTTCGGTCAAGGAAGACCGTTGAGAGTTTACGAGTGCTGCTAGAAGTTGTCGGATGACTTCGGGGACATTGGTAGCATGACTGATTGTCATGCGGAACGCATTCAAGGTGTTATCCGAACATAACTCGAAGAGGCGCGACATGGATAAGGGGTTGGGATTTTCACATCGAAGAAGACGGAGGGATGGAAAAAAGAGGCTTTTCAGCACGGCGGGACGCCGGTAGAGCCGTTGGTAGGCTTAGGACACACAAAGTCTGAAGACATGGCAATCGAGCGATATGCTGCAAAAGAGCCATGTCGTAGATGTGCATATGGAGGTCCTGAATGCAGCACAACTGTGGTATGAACGTTGAGACGAGGTTCCTGGTGGCCTCCGTGACTGAATGGTCGCGTGGATGAATCATGTCCACGCGCGTTACGGAAGGGCATTTTCTGGGGAGCATGGAGAGGATGGCAAGCGACGATGATGCGTCACATTTAATGGCGAGTACAGTGATATTGGGACTGAGGAAAAGTCCGATGTGAGGGAAATTCTCATAGGAATGCTCCCAGAAGAGCTTGATAAGATTTGGAAATATGCAGTCGTCCACCACGTCAAGCAAAGGACAGATTGCGGAGTACGGGAAGTCATCGGAGCTGAAGGAGGAATTGGAGGAGAAAATTCTAACGCGTCTGGCGTATCGGCGGGGACGCTCCCAATCAGAGCTCTGGACGGGTCGTAAAAACTTCTGCAGACGTCTGAGAAGACCGGTTTGGAGCGGCAGGGAATTGCTTACAAGACTATGTTTCCCATCCACGACCTCTTCTTGGACGAGATCGGGAGGCATGCAGAGCAGAAGGGGGCGGAGCGATCTTTGATACTGCCACAAATGGTTGAGGGCAGAATTGTGAAATAAGCGGGCGGTTCGCGCAAGAACGGCGAGAAAAGGTTTGTCTTGGTCGAGGAGGAGCGGGATATGCGAGACGATTTCGTCTACAAGCTCTGGAATCTCGAAACAGCGGTGCATTGGTGGTGGTGTAAAGTAGGACGAAACTGTCACGTGGAGTCAACACAGTGCCAAATCAAGTGCATCAACAAGGACGCGTCGAGCTTCAAAGTTCGCAGGAATTCGTGATGCGACATTAATTATGGTATAAATACTCGAATGACACAGTAAGAGATCTAGGTCGTTAAGGGCGGCAGCCTCAAAATTAAAAACACTGAGCATAATAATTGCTATTCATCCAAGGTTGCACCGCGGGCATGCAGTTGAGCTGGGCAGGAGTGAGCGGAAGTCTCCTGGGAATTTGGATGGTTGATGCACACAACTGAGCCGGATAAAATGCTCTACTGGTTTGTGTGCTTGGAACCCGATTTGTCGCTTGGGTGGGCAGATAATATGAGGAAGGCCACCCGTAAGTCGAGGGGAAGGCAGACGCGTTGTTCGTTACTGGATACTCATAGGACGGATATCCCCAAGTCGCGGCCCCGGAAGGCCACGTCTCGGCTGCAGAAGGCCACGCAGCGGGAAAATCTACCGCCTCGTTCTTTGTGACCTGAGGCGCCGGGCATGACGAATAGGACCACGGGTACTGCTGTTTATTGGCAGACACAGAAGCCATCCAGTCGTGCAGAGCGCGCTGGTGAGGTGGACACATATCGCAAAGGCTGCACCGACTTGAAGTCGAGGTACAACTTGATTTCTGTTGTTCCTTGGAAGCCTTTTTCGCACGCCTCGATGAGCGGGTTTCGGAAATAAGAGATGAACATGTTGGAAGGGGAGGAAGATTCTTTTCCTGCCTCTGATATTGCACTGTCCACTGGCGTTGAACAAATTTCGCTGTATGCAGAAATCACGCACCCTTTGGCGGCATGTGGGATGTAAACGTCGGAAGGGAAGGAAGATTCTTTTCCTGCCTCTGATATTTCTCTGTCCACTGGCGTTGAAAAAATTTCGCGTTATATAGAAATCACGCACCCTTTGGAGGATCTGGCAGTTTCAAGACGCTTCTTGCTTCGGCGGGACGTGCCCAAATCGGAGGAATGAGTGGAGAAGACTGTGTTTTGCGACCGAAACGTTGTTCCGCTGGTCGAGTCGATGTCGATGACGATGTCGATTCAGGGACGTCAAAGCGAACATGGCGATCAGCATTTCGAGCCTCTGAATCCAAAACCGTCAGGATAACTCCAGCAAACGAGCGTAAATGAGTGCTTACGGCCATTGCGCCGCCTGCAAGGTAAGAGTCGGGATACGGAGCACATTCGAAACTTGGGCTCGGGGTTGGAAGGCGAAGATATACCCGAGTCCTTTTAGGCAAACAGGAACAAGAGAAAAAATAGTGTGGCCAAGAGACAATAGGGGACTAGTATACGCATATGATGGATAGGTCCACTAGGCAGAACAAGGGTGCACACAACGGTGTTGTCTTTGAAAACAAGCAGGAAGTCGCCGTGATTTCTCAGAATATCTGAACTGGAAATAAAGGCCGTGCCGTGCCATTTGCGGTTGACTTGTATTAAATTTTCGAGATATGTTGCAGCAAAAGGAGGACCATCACAAGAAATCTGTGGCTGCAACGTGACAGTCAGAAGCAAAGAGAATACGTGTCACGAGACCAGGAGAGTTGCTCGAACAAATAACGCGTCGGGTCAACTACGCGTCGATCGGTAAATGCATTCGTGTTCAACGTTTACATAATGTCCAGTACAGTGCCATTACAGTCATTGGTTCATTAAGTGATTCGTCCGAGTCCATTACTGTTCATCCCATAGTCGTCTTCTTTGTTTTCGCCCTCGACGCCCTGCAGCCTCAATTCCTGGTCAGCAACACCAGCGCAAGCACTGCCGTGCAAACAGCCGGAAAGGTATAGAACGACGATCGCCTGGCTGCAGAGGCCGGAGCCAGAGCATTCGCAACGACCTCCCTCGGTACCGGTTTGCGCGCCAAAAACGGCCGGACGAGTGGTCCTGATCGAGGTGGCGGAGGTGGCAACCATTCCAATATGTTGACGAGACAAGCTTGGTGAGATAGCCCGACCTCGCAAAAGACGCAGCTGTTTGCGATGCGGTTGGAGCTCGAGTTGGTAAGCCGCTTGGCTTTGCGGCGTTGGAGCACTGCGACTTGAGTTGCATCTACGTTGGGCGTCGGAAGGGGAGGAAGACACTTCTCCTTATCCGTAGGTTCAAAATGACCCGCCGGAGTCTGCGGTTCCGGGGCTCCTTCTTCTGCCAAGCATTAAAACCAAACCGGAGTCATCTGTATCACGCACCCTTGCAAGAACTCTTCAACACAGTTTCGATGGACGGCAGCGCAGATGAAACGACGGCCGACCGACGGGCTGGGTTTTGCCCCTTCCTTCTCCGATGCCTCAATTCCGATTCCGAGGGCGGCACAAGAAGCGCAAGGTTGGGAATTTGTGGAGCGTAAGCAAGGACAGGAACAGGCGGTGGGAAGATGACAATCGCCGGAGTGTCGGCAAAACGGTGTCCGTCCTTCGGGAAGTGCTCATTCATGAAACTCTCGAGCGCAGCGTCGAATGACCGTATCGCTTCCAGAGGATCATCCAAAGCTGTAACAGCGGTAGATCGCCGACGGGCTGGATTTTGTCCCTTCTTTCTCCGATTCCGCAATACTGAGGGTGACATTAGACGCATGGGCAGAGAAATCTTGGTACCTGCAGCTGGCGCCGGAGGGGTTGGGCTGGCATGAGCATGAGTCTCGAGCACGAGTTCTCCGTCCTTTGCACGGTTCGAAGCCTGAGCATTCTGTGTCGTGCGTTCATCTGAATCCCATTAGACACCTATCACAGAGAAGAGGCGCAATAGAGACGTACGGCTGTGGCGCCCAAGGAGACGAGATAAGAGTTGCATGTTCTGTTCAACGGTCGAAAGAAAGCTCTTCAAACGTCTTTTTAAGCCACAGAAAACAAGAAAAGAGGCATGCGGCCGACGGCAGAAAAGACAATGGACCGTCGAAGCCTTTAGCCGGTTTCCATCCAGACAAGTCTCCCAGCAGAATAAGGACAAAAGCAAATGTGTTGAACTGTCAGCGGTCGTGGGTTGGAAGAAGGCAGAGATGCCGTGATCACTTGCCATCAGTGTTTCACCGCTTTTTGTTCTTGTCTTCTGCATTCATCTCTGTGGGCGACCTTGTCTGTTGGCTTGTCAGTCACCATGCCTCCGAACAGTTTTATACGACATCTATCACGCTGCACAAAAGAACAATGACTTGTCCCTCGCTGTACCCTCCGAAACGCCGTTACCTGCCTTCAAAGTGTTCAACCATTCGTAGAACAATTGGCTGATTCTTTGTCCTGCTGTCCCGTCGATAAGGTAGATCTCCAACGCAACAATCGGGGTTGCGGTCACATTCGGACTTTGTGAATCATGCAATACGAAGTCCGAGGTACGATGCGGCGGCGTTGCTCAACGCACACTGCTTTCGGACCAAGCATAGAAGGGCGAAATAGCCGCCAAAATGGCCTTATCCAAAGACACGACTCCTACACGAGGAATTTGACGTCCTTCCCGTCCTGAAGCGACCCCTTTGCCAACCCGCAAACATGGATGTAGAAAATATCTTTCCAATCAATTCCTTGGACCCGACTTCCACGCCCATTATGCTTGCTTCAACGAGAATCTCGAGGACGCGTGTGAGCCATTGGGCGCAAGTCCAGCCCATGTGAGCGGGGTATTACACTGAGCGGCGACTTGCCTGTCGATGACGGAATGGATCTCCGCGGATGAGGGATGGTGCAGAGCATCTGAATCGTTGTTGAAAAGCCGCGAGCTCACCGCATTGACCAGGATCTCCCAGTGGAAGCGGGCTGTTGTCTCAGACTCTTCCGTATGGTAGAGGGCTATGTGGCTGCCATTTTTGAGCTGTAACCAGGGCCATCTCTGGGAACAATAGTCTCGTGGGTCCAATTGTCATTTGTGGGCGCAATGCGTAGATGCTCTCTTACCATATCTTTAGATGCTCCAGTCCGTTCGGGCGATAATTCACTAAACTCGCTCTGTGGAAAGGCCTGGTGGCCAGAGTTTGGGGCAAGACACCGGCTGGTTTGTGGTAGGGAGAAATTTTGGGCGGGATCGGCGTCTGGTCGGCATGATCCCGCGAATGATTGGCCGCGTGCATCTATCAACCTTGTTCAGTTCTTGTTGTGCGCCACACTAGAGTTGTTTTCCGCTTTTGTCTCAAATGGAAGATCTTGTTTTGAAACCCGCTCTTGTTTACGGCCTTACAACTGCTGCCCCATCCCTTTCGAGTACATCTCACCGCCGTCCGAGTCATTGGCCTCGTGCATCAGCTTCTCAGTGACCCTTTCTAGCCCGATTGAGCACCGATAAACCGGAATTGACGTATTCACAAACGCGCCTTTCATCTTACTTCAATGCGACGCTTGACTCCGCGCTGGAATCCGCCGACCTCTGGGACGGGCTTTGGTGAGCTTAAAAATTTCCCTTACGCAACAGCTTTTTATTTCCCCTCATGTCAGTCTACCCTATACGCCAGCCTCTGGCTCCCTTGGGCTTACCATCCGCGGGTATGGCTTCCAACTACATGCCCACGATCCCCATCCCCGGGATGAACCTGAACAACCCGACCGCCCTGGCGTGGCAGCAGCATATGGCGACTGGGCATGGGGTGCCTCAGACGCCTGCGAATACGCCCGCTTGGCCCGACTACGCCAATGTCCCGCTGAGAGACGGTCTTTCTGTCCTGCCTGCGGACACCCTGCACTGGACACCGGGAACGTTCCCTCCGCTGCCATTTGGGACTCCGGTGCCTTTGCACATTCATCCCAGTCTACTGTACGTGTTTCCTGGCGCGTTTTCGATACCATTTCTCACCTGAGAATTTTCAGGCCGAATCCGTTGAATCCGACGATTCCTCAGTTGCAGTGGGACATACTCCACCGGCCAGAACAAGCACGACACTACACCGGTCGCTCCATCTTGCGAAATGTGAAACTGGGGGAAACCGCCGTGTTTCCTAGTGCGGAGGAAATATGGATCTGCGCCGATGAGGATTCGCCTTTCCTCTCATACTGGATGCAGCGCTGGGGACCGATCATGATCAAGGAATCAAACGCAAAGATTATCGACGTCCTCGACGCGATACACGCGTATTTCATGGCCGTCCTATCGGACGACGACTTGCGTCTCATAAGAGATAGTCACTCACCTATCAACCCCACGCCCTTGAGCGCTTTGCAAAGTTCGGCGCTCAAACGCGCGGACGATGCTTACGAATTGCGCGATATCTCGACGAGAGAGTATAGGCGGATTGATGTGCTTGGCGGATTTCGTCAGTTTGGTGGGGTGCGACCGGTGGTCTTTCAGGATGGAACGTGGAGGCTCATGTTGAATCTGCTGTCGTACCCAGTCCCGAAGGTGGCATGAACTAGGTTTGTTTATTTCTTGGTTGTTAGACGCTCTCGCTATCGAAATGCTCTGTATATTTTGTTCGCTATAATGTATCCATATATTTCTTGGTCTACACCTCGTTTCGGCAAGCTTCGGCAAACGTGGCGATTGATCAGACACTCGCGTACACAACGCGTCTCGATCGTTCACCGTGACCACCATGTCCAAGAGCCAGCCAAACATCAATATCATCCAGCCCACCCCACCTCGTGCCTCTCCTTTTCGTCTTCTCTACCGTGGCGCCCTCTCTTTGCCAGACTCACACCTCCTCCTCGATGGTCTCACGTTTTCTGCGCGGCTCGATACCACGTCTCCGGGACACAAGCTGCTGGACAACCCACTCGCGTTGGCGCTGGAGAGTATGCGCGGTCGACCTAGCCTTCGCTGGATAGGGCTCACCAAGCTCAGCGACATCTACACGGACGAGACGGGTGGGATAACCATGTGCGTCGCAAATGCTTCACCGTGTTTCCGGGCTCAAAATTTGTCCAGGGACGTTCACCCCAGTGCCACTCTCAGTCGAATATACTTTGAGAACACATTCTGCCTCGATCCCTCTTCGTCATCGCAGTCTGGTATCAAAGTCGCGTTGGGGGATAGCGGTACGATACCACACCCGACCTCAACTCCCCTGTACTAACTTATCCCAGACGGTCCTGAAACCACACACATGGTCATCTTTGCTCGACCACAGGGCACAGAGCTCCAACTCATCGTAGCCCGCATAACACCCGCGCCCCTCCCCACGGCTCCTCGCCTCCCACGACCCGACGATCCCACCCCGCGTCGTCCGCCACTGCGCTTCGACCGATCAGCGAGCCTCGGCGGTGGAACCATGTTTGCCAAGAAACGCAGCGCTAGCACGCTCGCGAATCTCGGGAGTGGGGTCCGTCTGGGTGTCGAAGGTTCTGGTGGTTCTGGCTCGTTCAAAGTCCCCGAGATGCCAATAGCGCGGAGTGCGAAGGGGAAAGAGCGAGAGATTATCCCTATTGAGGAAGATGTATTTGGGGAGGGGGCAGCTGTGGAGAACAAAGGCAAGCGGAAACGCACGGAGGACTCGGAGGTCGAGAGTCAGATGGAGAAGGCGAACAAAACTGTGCGTTTGATTTTTTTCTCTTGTTCTTTATGCGAATTAACGATTGCGTAGATAATAAAACAATCGGCTCTACATGCGATGGGTATACCCAAGACGCACCCAGAGTACAAGGACGTCTACGGAGCCGTGTATAGAGGCGTCGGGTTTGCAATGGTGAATTTCTCTATGTTGATTGCATGGAATTGGTTGTTCATTTATATTATTCCAGCGAGCGGAGATGAAAAAGTCCGCAGTGGATTTGAAACAGGTCGAACGGCTGGTAAAACTACATTGGTCCATGTATGCACCTGTGGATGCGCGGCCGTCGAAAGGGCAGAGTAAACCCTGATTTGGACCTTGAGAGCGAGTGATAACGAGGGGAATGCAGTGGACGCACAGAGATAACTTGCTCCTCCTGAACCATGGAGCTCACAAACGAGTGAACGACTTTCAAGTGTTTCCTGGCAGCACAAGTCGGCGCCTTGATCCATTTCCATTTTGAGCTTGCGATCTGTGATCCGTTGTTGCGCAGTGTGTAGCGCATCGGCGGCAAGGGGGCACCGGGATCGAAATTTCGTACCGGGGGAGGGGGGGGGGGGGGGGGGGGGGGGGTCCCGAGAGGGCTCGAAAAAAGTTTCTATATGTATATTAGTAAATGTGTTTTGGAGCATATTGGACACTCTTGATTGAAATTTCCAATCGGGACTGATATATTACATAATACAGCTGCCAGTCTCATCGACTCTCACACGACATTGCCACAGACAACAAGTGTATCATTGCTCAAGTACACATGAGATGGGTCTAATTGACACTGGGGTCCTCTAATAAGTTTGTAATACATATTTTTCCTATGGTTGGGAGCTGCGGATTGCTCGGACCGCCGGTAAATCACATGATCGTGGGAATGATCTGCCTTATATAGGAGGGGAGGGGGGGGGGGGGGGGGGGGGGGGGGGGGGGGGGGGGGGGGGGGGGGGGGGGGGGGGGGGGGGTCCAGCCAGGGTCGAAAAAATCTTTTCGACCCTATATCCGAAATTCCGATCCCGATGCCCCCTTGATCGGCGGAACAGATTGTGATTCTTGTGTGATTCTATTCTTCGACTCTACCTTCATCATCCTCGTTCTTACCAGATGGCCTCCGCTTCCAAGCTCTGCGCTTCTTACAGATGGACTCTCATCTACGCTGAGGCCTCGGGCAACCCAGCTGCCAGCACATCCGGGCGTTGCTTCTTGATAAGAATGGACCTATCATCACTCCGATGAGCCACACGGACGGCACTGCGCGTTGCGCGTCATTTTAGAAATGAGCTGTCTTGGTTGTCGGGACCTTCATCAGTTCCTGGTACGAGGTCGCGTTCTTGGGAGTGCGACTTGCGTAGGTAGTCGTGCAACTCCTCAATGTCCTTCTCACTGTCAATTCAGGAAGAGCTTATCCAGGGTCACCCGGTGTGCAAAGGCTAATAGAATTGCTGTCAACTCGGCGCAGGCGCTCTGTGATCTGTGCACCAGTGGACCTTGTTTAAATTTGTGCCGTGTGTTTGTGCCGCTGAACACCCGTGCTGTATGATATCACCCTAGGCGTGATACCTCCCACGACAGCTCTCATGTCGTCCCCTCCGTCTTACAGGTCTAGAGTTCCCTCTAGTATGCGTTCTGGGTCGTTGGCGGACTCAGGGTCGAGGCGCACGGCCTCTGCGGCTCCATCTTACAAATCTGCGCCATTACCGCCGTTGCCCGCTCCGCCTCCGCCTCCTCCTTCTTTGATCACCGCTCCCGAATACGAAGGTGCGAGTCAAATTGTCAGTCTGTGATCCTTGTCGCTGAAGCGGTCGATGCAGTCTATTACCGCCTATATACTCCCAGCGGGGCGATACCCGTCAAAGAAGCAGCCAGCCGCCCAGATCCATTCGTCGGTCGCATACTCGCACGCTCGGTGCCGCCGCCCCATCTTGCGGGTGTGCTCAAGCGCCGTATCCTAGCTGCGGAGGGGCTTCTCGATCTGATGATCTCAGTGGAGGAATCACCGAACGCGCAGCTGGTGCCGTCCCCGTCCCAGTCTTCGCCTACGACGTCCCGTATATCGCTATCCGGGTCGCCAAGACTCAGTCGACTTTTGGTGCGGTCTACGTCCGTGCTTAATGGGAAACTCCTCCGACCCCCTTCATCCAATGCATCTCACAACCGGTCCAGCATGTATTCCTTGAGCTCCACTACCAGCAGGGATACTAACAACCGCAATCCATACAATTACAATTCGTACCCATCCATCACTAGTATATCCAGCTCTACGCCTGCGCCCACCACCAACGGGACACAGATCTACGCGAGCATCTACGATTCAGAGCTGATGAGAGACGACGCGTGGGTTGTATTGACGGGAGATGGGAGGCACGGCGCGAGCCCTGACAACCCGCTTGCGGTTGTTTTCCTCGAGGAGCTCACTGGTGAGGCGAGAAAGGCGCGACCGCAGGCCGAGGACTATGCCAGTCGCGAGATTCCGCTGGACAAATACAGTATGTGTTCCGTCTCAATTCGCACACGGACAGTATCTAACCAGCTTCGGGTAGTTTACTACCGTCTCTACAACCGAGATGGCGAGGTTCGCTCTTCCGTTGCGTTCGACTCGGTCCACACCGCCCTGGGCCGCATCGAGCGGGCACATGTTACCCCACATGCCACCGTCGACTCACTCAGATCCTGCATCGCGAAAGTGGAACGCCAGCGGATCTGGAAATATGCAGACCTGTACCAAGGGACGGCTCCCCGCGATGCCCTGTGGGGCGGCACCTCGATCGGACGGCAGATGGGCGGGGATGTGAATAGCCCGTTGATGATGGTACAGCCTGAGAGGAAATCGGGGCTGTTTAATCGACCTGCAAGGATGCTGACCCTGAAGACGCGGAGGCATCGGAATAATGAGAAGTTGCCACTGATTTATGATATTCCGGAGGGCACGGTGATGCAGACAGACGGAGTGGTCTTGAAGGATTCCCTGTGTGAGTGTATCGTGCCGGGGTTGGCGGAGAGGGCGATGCTGAAGCGAAGTATGTTTATTTTCTTCGCGAGGGCGCTATTGTTCTTACAACTATCATCCACAGAATGGTTCGAGTTGCTGGACGAGTAGTGCGAGTATTGGAGTCATCCATGTTTCCACCCTCCTATATGCAATCGCCACTTGCCCAAGTGTGCATGCTAAGCGCCTCCTTCTGTTCATCGTCCCACTGGCGTATTGTGAGGCTACATCCACAACTGTCTTGACGAACCTTACTACTACATGCCTCTCGAAATACTCAAGTATGTAGTTCTCCGCTTCTTCACTATAGTACTGTATCTAAATGGTCCATTCCCTTGTACTTACCGCAATGTTTCCCTTTGTGAAAGTGTCTTCACTACGAGAAAGTCTTGTTTGCGAGACTACCGCAATGCGACGCTGTGGCGAGAGACATGTTTCGGCCGAAGACTTAGACCGTCGCCGACTGATTGACACTGGCTTTGATGCATCTTCCTCCGGATGGCCTCCATTAACTCAGCACACACGCTCTCCTCTGTGCTCCATGCAACGGTTGACCTTCCCGTACTCTGTGTCCCCAGAGAAGGGCTCTGGGGGTCGAAAGTGATCCCTGCCAAGTGCATTGCATCAAATGACCGCTGCTGGTTATGTTTTCAGGCGCGTCTTCCCCATCGTCGAGGGTGGCCCGGCATGGGTAATAATACTGAGCCATGGCCCATCTTGCCAAATGTGCCGCCGGCGTTCTCTCCTTTGGCATGCAATTCAGCCGTGGTGTGGATGTGAGTTCCAACCCTGTTCCGGCGTAACAGAAGCAGCTCAGGTTGCAATGTTCAAAGTTGAATCTGGATTTACAGGAACTGTGCTCACCCCGCTATGGATGTTTTTGCTGTGCAGTTGTGTCGCAGAAAATAGCGGGCGTCTTTCGAAGCCATGATATATTATCTGCCTGTGCCTGTCCTTGTTCTCTCTCACAACAGCTCTTATGCCGGTATAAAGCCACTGTCCTTGTTCTCGCCCACCACATGTCGATATCAACCCACACAGGCTCGTCCGAGTCCCCTCCGGGCTACAGATCTGGAGTTCCGTCTAGTATGCGTTCCCAGTCGTTGGCGGACTCAGTGCGCACGGCCTCTTCGGCTCCATCTTACAGATCCGCGCCATTACCGCCTCTGTTCTCTCCCACCACAGCTCTCATATCGGGAACGACCCACACAGGCGCGTGCCCTCCGTCCTACAGATCTGGAGTGCCGTCTAGTGTAAGTTCCGAGTCGCTGGCGGACTCGGCGTCAACGGTCTCTTCGGTTGCATCTTATAGATCTCCGCCATTAACGCCGTTGTCCCCGCCCCCTCCTCCTTCGTTGGTCACCGCTCCCGACTACGAAGTCCACTATCGCATTTATACTCCCACCGGCGCGATACCCGTCAAAGCAGCAGCCAGCAGCCCAGATCCCTTCGTCGGTCGCATACTCGCACGCTCAGTGCCGCCGCCGCATCTTGCGGGTATGCTGAAGCGCCGTATCCTAGCTGCGGAAGGGCTTCCTGATCGGACGATCTCAGTGGAGGAATCCCCGAAGGCACAGCTGGTAGCGCCATCAAATTTGTTGGAGACATTCCTTTTTCTGTACCCATCCATCACTAGTATATCCAGCTCTCCGCCTGCGACCACCACCAGCGGGACGCAGATCTACGCGACCATGTACGACTCGCAGCCGATGAAAGACGACGCGGCGGTTGTATTGACGGGAGATGGGAGGCACGGCGCGAGCCCTGACAACCCGCTCGCTGTTGTTCTCCTCGAGGAGCTCAGCATTGAGGCGACAAACGCGCGACCCCAGGCCGAGGAGTATGCGAATCGCGAGATTCCACTTGACAAATACGGTATGTGTTCCATCTCAACTCGCCCGCACAGGATCTAACCAGCTTCGGGTAGTTTACTACCGTCTCTACAACCGAGATGGCGAGGTTCGCTCATCCGCTGCATTCGACTCGGTCCACACCGCCCAGGGCCGCATCGAGCGGGCACATATAATTCCACCTGCCACCGTCAACTCCCTCAAACTCTGTGTCTCAAAAGTGGAACACCGGCGCATCTGGTTCTATGCAGACCTGTACGAAGGGACGGCACCCCGCGATGCCCTGTGGGGCGGCACCTCGATCGGACGGGAGATGGGCGGGGATGTGAATAGCCCGTTGATGATGGTACAGCCCGAGAGGAAATCGGGGCTGTTTAATCGACCTGCCAGGATGCTGAAGACGCGGAGGTTTCGGCAGAGCGACTCGAATATATGTGATGTTCAGGAGGGCACGATGATACAGACAGACGGACTGCTGGTGGGGGATTTTTGGTGTGAGTGCGAGGTGCCGGGGTTGACGGAGAAGGCAATGCTGAAGCGAAGTATGTTTATTTTCTTTGCGAGGGCGCTGTTGTGCTTATAAGTATCATCCACAGAATGGTTTGAGTTGCTGGACGAGTAGTATTGGAGTCGTTTACACATTTTCAATGACGCTGTCTTGCTATTGTCATGTAGGTCTCCGCTTCCTTCTGTAAGGCTGTATCCGAAATGGTCTGTACTGTATCTGAAATCTGTAGCTGTCAAAACAATATGAAATACTTGACCGTAATGATATGGCTACGCATGGGGAGACAGCGAGGAGCGAGTGCAGACGAACGGGGTGGGCGGGAAACCCAAGAGAAGATGGTGATTAGAGACAAACCTCAGAGTGCGGGGTAGAGAATCCAGATCAAGTGAGAGACGCAGAAAATTGGGGAGGAATGCGATTGTTCTGTGGTCTACTGGCCGCCAGTTAGTATTCGACGGAACGAAAAAGTGGCAAAATAAACGACTTGCTTGTTCTTTCTTGAAGCATTTTGAAGTGTCTTCGTTCTTGAGGTCTTTTGTCTTCAACTCTTCTTTCTTGTCCTTGAGTTCTTCTTTCTTGAAATCTTCATTTTTGAGGAACCGCGCTCCTTAGGGATTCGAACCCATAACCTCCCGTAATGAGGAGGGGGCCGAGTCGGAAGAATCATCCAACTCAGCCAAGGAGCCATGAAAACATGTCGAGCAAGCCTAACTGAGTGCCGCACGTACGCTGCAGCGTGTGACTCGCTCTCTTAAGGGCAGAGATAGATCACTGTCCCCCGCGGTACACCACAGGTGAAAAGAGTCGGTCGGGGCTGGAATCTGGATACCGAGGAGAGGTGCAGCGATGAGCAACGTTAACTTTGGTGACGCGATCACGTGGCCTCGTGACACTTTTTGACCGCGTCTTCAGAATGGAGCCGATGCGCTTCCCTACTAGCGCTCTCGCTCTTGGGCCTGTGTGCCTGCGTCCTCGTATGGCCCTTCATTTTCGCAAAAAACGATAATGTATCAAATAAGCAAAGTCTAAGTAGGATCTAGAGTAAACGACCGTGGTATAGTACTAAGCACTAGATTACTCGTCTCTCGCCGGCGCGGCCTCCTCATCGCCCACGGGCGTCGTCGTATTCTTCACAGGAGCGGCAGCAATCGTATCCGGAAGCGAGTACTCCTCGATAGGCAGCGAAGAGAGGAACAGGCAGACTGCCAGCACCTAATTATGCACGATAAGTAAACGCGAAGCTGAAAGCCAGCTGAGAAAAACCCACAATCTGGCACCGATACACCACCCGGAGTGCAAGTGCCCAACTCGTCGTCGCGAGTTCCTGTTGGTCGGGCGGCAATTTGTGGATGTACGCGGTCGAGTGGAGGATCTGGGAGATGAGCTCGCTGGCGCCAGGCCCTGTGAAGCGTGCACGGAGGTTGCGCGCGAGGAGCGTTTGTGTGAGGGCGGCGGAGAGGGAGACGCCAAGGACTTGGCCCGTGGTGCGGAACAGGTAGGATACTTGACGAAGGTCAGAGTTGGTTGGCGGAGAAACGTAAGGGTGACGTACTCCCGGTGGCAAGCGGAATGTCGTCGCGGGGCACGCTCGCGATGAGGGCGACGAGGGTGGTGGTCAGGGTCGTGGAGAAGCCAAAGGCCTGGATAAAGGTTAGCAGCGGGAAGAGCTGAGGGCAGCAACTAACCGAGGGCACGAGTGTGGTGTAGAGCACCCATTCCGGAGTCTCGTCGTTCCAGGAAGACAAGATGATGTTGGCGGCGATGATGCCGAGACCGACGAGCGATTGGAGCTTCCAGTAGTGGCCCGTCTTGCGCATGTACCAACCCGCGAAGAGAGAACCGACGGCGACGGCGATGGAGTTGGGGATGAGATGAGCTCCAGCGTTGGTAGAGGTGCGGAGACGGGCAGCCGTCTGCGGGTGCGTAAGAGATCATAATTTGAAAATGAAGCATGAACGTACGAAGTAAAGAGGAGTATTGTAGACGGTGCTGAACGAAAGCACGGAGAGCAAGAAATTGTGCTGCAAGGATGTCAGAACTGAAGAAACACAGCTTCCGCGACAACTTACGAGGGCCACGAATCCGGGGGTTCTCTGGATATCGTCGTCAACAAGGTTCGAGGAGCGCACGAAACACACTTACGCGCTTCAGCATGGTGATGGGCATGACGGGCTCCGAGGCGAATTTGAGCTCAATCAGCACGAACAGGGAAGCGATGGCGACGCTGAGAAGGATGAGATTGGTGTAGAGAGCAAGATACAATAACGCACCCGGTCACCAGAAGGCCCCAGACTTGAGGGTCACTCCACTCGTATCCACCAGTCGACTTGAAGTTCATACCCAGGAGGAAAGTCACCAGCGCCAGCACAAGCGTGGCCGATCCCGCGTAGTCGATTCTCTTCAGTTTGGCGGACACGCTGGTGCCCGCGGCTGCGAGGACTACGGCCGGCTCTTGTGCTTTGAGGTAGAGGAGGAAGAGGCCGAAGACGACCAGAGGAGACTGGCAGAAGAACGCCGCACGCCACCCGATGGAGTCTCCGAGCCATCCACCCAAGGGCGCACCAATAGCACCACCGAGACCGAAGACGAGATTTGCGACTGAAGTAGAGTGAGGGTGGGCCACAAAATAAGCACAACGAACATACATCCTTGGTACAATCCGCGACTTTTGAGAGGCACGTTGTCCGACACCAGAACGGAGCCTACCACGGTCATTCCACCGCCGCCCATACCAGCAACAGCTCTGAAGAGTATAAGCTGCGTCCTGGATCCATTTATCAGTTTCTTCCTCTCTCTCTCCTCAGACAACGACGAGATACGCACATATTTTGTGCGAAACCACATAGAATAGTGCCCACGGCGAAGAGAGTGCCAGCAAAGAGAATACTGGGTCTGCGACCGATGATGTTCGCTAGACGACCGTACAACGGTGTAAACGCGCAGAGAGCAAGCAAGTAAGCTGTCCCAATCCAAGAACTAAGTTGCATAGACTCCAACGAGGAGCCGATGGTCGAAATGAGTGTGGCGCATATGGTTCCATCGAGACTCGAGATGAAGGTAAGACTGGAGTGCAGAGATCAGCATCAACGACGCTTTTTTTGGTTCTGACCACCACGGACCTCCAGACACCGGTCAACAAGAGCGCAAAATCCAGGCCAGAGACTTCTCCTGGGGCCTTGGGCTTGGGCACTAGTAGAGGCGTACTCTCTGTTGCCATAACGCGAAGGATGGAAAGAACTGGTGCAATTTCGTTTCAAACCCCTTCCCCTGGAGGAAGGAAGGAAGGATTAACCTGCGCGGTACAGCGTCTCCGAAGCGCAAGAGCGGTTCTTCCTATCCCAAGGGCACAACTATCTGCGCAAATCCGATGATGCAATCGACGCGCAAGAGCGGTTCATCCTATCGCAAGTATGAAATTCCAAACCAGCATATCCGAAGGAAAGCCGAACAAGTCTCAACACCCTCTTTCTCCTCAACAATATGCAAGCCCAGCAAGCCTTCGTTGAAGAATGGAGCTCGCCTCAAGCGATCCAAGCGTGGTGGGACACCCCGGAGCAGTCGTTCTTTCACCGGCCGTACTCTGCAGGTTCCCACCCTTTGTCTATTTATTGGCACCATCACTCACTCGGGCCGCCCAGAGCTCGTCGCGTCACTCAGGGATCCACTTCCCTCTCACCTCGCGTCTTCCGTTCAAGGCCGCAAGCTGCGCAAAGTCTTTGAGAAGCATCATCAAAACAAGACCGCATCGGTGACCATAGGCGCTTTGGATGTCATCACCAGCCATATCATGGCGGATCTGGGGTACGACACCGTCTATGTGTCTGGTCAGTTCTGCCTCCTTTTTGTTCATCATGGTGCTCATCGGCTTTAGGTGCCGTGTGCTCCCTCACTGACAATCCTACGGATGAATTCAACTCGGATATGGCGGACTATACGTGTGTCTCCTCTGCTCTACCACCCTTGCCCAGCTAATGCGACTCTAGTTATGACACAGGTTAATCTATCCAAGCCAGAGCGCGCCATGAAGCTGACCGTCCTTGTAGTCCCCAAGAAAGTCAACCAACTGTACCGTTCGCAAGTTCAGCACGCGCGACTGAATACATTCCTAAAGTACAAGGGTGATCCGCGTGCTACAGACGTGGACTACATGGTCCCTCTCATCGCGGACGCTGATACCGGGCATGGTAATGCCACCGCTGTGCGTTTCACATGCATTCGGTTGTCCCGACACTGATATGCTTTGCTGTAGAACATGAAGCTCGCCAAGTTGTTCGTCGAGGCTGGTGCAGCAGCCATTCATCTTGACGATCAAGTCCCTGGTATGCGTCTCACATGTGTATTTCTACCCAAGCTAACTGACCGGTCAGGTACCAAGAAGACTGGCGCCAAGACCGCCGGACGAGTTCTCGTTCCCGTCAGCGAGCTCGTGAGCCGTCTGTTGGCCCTCAAATTCCAATTCGATGTGATGGGTAAGCGCTCGTCCTTATTCGTTCTCCAACACATCTTGACATACCTTGCCTAGGTTCCGAGTGCCTCATCATCCAGAGGACCGACGCCGAGACCGCTGGCTATCTCACCTCCACCATCGACGCCCGCGACCGGCCTTTTATCCTCGGTTCCACCAACTCGACCCTCTCCGACTCCCTCGTGGCGAGCATTGCATCCGCGACCTCCACGCCCGGCGACGCAGAAGACGAATGGGTTGCCGCTGCCTCGCTCAGCACTCTCGACGAGGCCGTCCGGGCCGCCTGCCCCGACGACGCCCTGTTCGCGACTTTCACCACCAAGTCGGCAGAGCAGACTGTCGCCCAGGCCGCCCGCACCGCTCGTGAGCTTGGCATTGCGTTCTTCTGGGACTGCGAGGCGGCCAGGAGCCGTGAAGGCTGGTACCGCTACCGCGGGAACATTGATGCTGCCATCATGCGTAGTGTCGCGTGTGCCCGGTACGCTGATGTGTTGTGGACTCGGTGAGCCAAACAGTGTCTACTCATTAGCTGTTGCTAACTAACCGTCTGCGATACAGGACGCCCGCGACCGTCGTGGAGGATCTCGAGAAGTACGCCAAGGAGGTGAAGCGCCAATGTGGGGAGGACAAGTGGCTCGGGTACAACCTTGCCGCGGACGTCAAGGGCACTGGCAAGTCTCCCATTAATCGTCGATAGCGCATCTATCTGACCTGTTCGCTCTCGCAGACGAAGAGACCAAGGGCTTCACTAGCAAGCTTGCGGGGATGGGCTACGTCTGGCAGTTCCTCCCGCTCGCGGGCATGTCTGCGTTGGCTGTCGGTGTCGAGCGTGGCGCGCGTGCTGTCCGTGACGATGGGATTCTTGGGCTTGTGAAGGATGTGAATAAGCCGGGCAAGGCGGCCGCCGTTAGCGTGTTGGAGAAGGCGTGGCAGGGCGGTGACTTGAGCGATGCCATGGTTGCCGCTGTTACTTTGAAGAAGGAGTAGATTTACCTACCTAAGCTGTGCATTCCAATCGATTGCTTTTCTCTAGACGGACGGTCGAACTAATTTGTTTGGTATCATGAATCAGATAAAGATTGGATAGTAATCTAGGCTGGTGCATGGCTCTACTCTGCTCTCTGCCACTCTGCTCTTCTCCAAATCCAACTCCAATTCACTGCAACTCTACTTAACCGAAAAAATCACGACTGCACTCTCTCATTCATCTCCGCCATCTTCTGAGCCTGGGCCTTCATCCCGTTGAACAAATGGACGATATCGCGACCAGCCATCAAGTAGCTAAGATGGACACGTGATCAGCAGACGGAATTAAACTTGAAAGCAACCGACCGAATGCACGAATACTGCTTGACCAACTTCTCCATCAGCTCTGGACGGGCCTCCATGCCGCCGAGACCAACGAAGACCTTGCGGTTGGGTGTCGATGCGGCGTCCGCAGCGGCTGCGACTTGGGCGATCGCGTCGTGGAATATGGGCGAATCGTGGTCGTTGGGGATGCCAAGGCTATAACGGTGGTGGTAAGATTCTTCTGCGTATTTAGCGAAGTTACTTACTCGACGCAAAGGTCCCCACATCCAACGAGGAGGACGTCAATCCCGTTCACGGCAGCGATCTCCCTGTAAAAATGGGTTCGAGGATGGGCATGTGAATCAAGAAACAACTCACTTGACGTTGTCCAAGCCTTCGCGCGTCTCAATCATCGGCATGATGAGGGTTGTGTCGTTGGATACCTTGGCCATCGCGTCGTAGTGCAGGCCAGTCGTGTACTGGGTTATGGCGTTGAACATGGTGATGCTGCGTTTTCCGACAGGCGGATATTTGGCGGCGTTCACGGCGGATATGGCACCAGCGACAGTGTCGACGTGGGGAACCTGCAGTTAGATTCAGGTGTGTGTGTGTCGAATGCAGTAGCGCGATTCACTGACGATGACGGCTTGTGCGCCTGCATCAAGGGAGCGCGAAATCCATTCTTGCGAGTTGGTTGGGACGACGACCATTGGCGTTATGCCGACATTTAGGCACGCCGTGCTAACAGCACTCGCTGTCTCAAGTCCCGTCGCGGAATGCTCGAGGTTCATGAGCAATGCGTGGTAGCCGGCCCGTTGCGCCATGAGAGCGATCTCCGTCGACAAGACGATGCGCAAGCCCAGCGAGTGGGCAATCTGCCCGGCTTCCATTTGCTGCTTGACGAGGTTGGGACGCGCCACCGCGAGCACCGCGTCGAAATCGGCTTCAGTTGCTGCGTTGATTGGGGCCATGGTCGACGTTGCAGGAGTAGAGTAACACTTAAGAGTTGCGTCCCTCCAAATTTCACAATGGATGTACTAGTGCCTGATCTTCCCGGCGGAATAATCTGGAAAAATTCTACTCCTGCTCCTCCTCGATCAAATTACCCTCACCGTACCATCGCACGCGAGCTACGGAGCTATTACCTTTTATCCTGAAGAATTCGTCCCTCTTATCTCGATTTCACCTCCACAGATAAGACATTTGTTTATATGTCGACCCATGTTTCCAAGGCACAGAATCCCTCGGTCACTTCAAGATGGGATTCGGCTCCGACAAGACGCCTGCAGACCACGCTGCGCCCCCGCCTCCGCCCCAGAATGTTGGCTTCGGCAAGAAGCTGCTCTACCACCTCTGGGATTCGGACCAGCACCTCAAGTCTCCGGAGGAGCGTCGTCTCGTGCGCAAGCTCGATTTCGGCATTCTCATCGTGGCTTCGCTCGGATGGTTCATGAAGTATGTCGATCAGGTGTGTTTTCTTTTCTTCGCATTCGATAGAGCGTTGCTGACTCGACCCATCTCGAAAGGCCAACCTCTCCAACGCATGTAAGGTCCCTCGTTCTTTCTTCGCACTCATCCTCACTCGTTTACAGACGTTTCGGGCATGAAGGAGGACCTCAACATTAACGCCAACCAGTACACGATCATGCAGAGTAGGTTATATCCCACCGTCAAGTTTTCTGCGCGTTTTAACTTGTTTCCTTAGCCACCTACCTCGTCGGCTTCGCGATTATGGTAAGCGCCTTCGCTCAGCTTTGGACTTGTCTTTCTTACGAGTCCGTTAGCAACTTCCCTCGGCGCTCATTGCCATGAAGATTCGTCCTTCGTGGTGGCTATTCGTGTGCGAGATCGGGTGGATCATTTTCACGTAGGTTCTCTCTTTCATCGAGCCTAGTCAGCTATTCAAAAAACCCCTCTAGATTCGCTCAGGCCGGCGCACGATCATATCAGGAAATGTACTTCTTCCGGTTCATGGTTGGATTCTTCGAGAGCGCCTTCTCTCCCGTGATCATCTTCCTTCTCGGCTCATGGTGTACGTCGCATTACTTGTTCGATTATTCACCTCACTTATTGTTTGTTCAGACAGCAAAGCTGAGCTTGCCAAGCGCATTGCCATGTATGTTCTGCCCTTTGTCCGCTTCATCAGTACTAAACGATCTTGGCAGTTGGCATTTGACTGGCTTCGTTGGGCAAGCTTGCAGTGGTTTCATGCAAGCTGCCATCTACAACAACCTCGATGGGAAAAGCGGCCTCGCTGGCTGGAGGTAAGCTCTTCGTCCTTCTCACTCTCATTATTCAATCTCACACCAACCCCAGATGGTTGTACGTGATCTGCGGAATCATGTCTCTCCCCGTCGCTGTGCGTTATACATGTCTCCTCGACTGTCATTTTTGGGTCTAACGGAGAGTGCGTATAGTTCACGGCCCTCTTCCTCCTTCCCGATTATCCTTCCAACTGCAAGGTGTGGTATATCACCGAGGAAGAGCGGCAAATGGCTTTGCAGCGCTCAGCCAACGTTGGGCGGGTTGAACTGAGCGGGGTGCTCACGTGGGAGAAGTTCAAGCCGATCTTCAAGAGCTGGAGGCTTTACGTGCGTTTCTGTCTTCTTTTCTTCCTCCTTTTTTCGCTGATTTTCGTTCATCGGCAGACCCTTGTCGTGGCGTATATCTGGTACGGAGCCAGTTGCCAAGCGAACAGTTACTTCGGTATCTACCTCAGTGCGTTCCTTATCCTCTCATCCAGTATCCAGGTCTCTAATGCTTTAACAGAGGCGATGGGGTACTCCGTCAGTCAGCGCAACATCCTCCCCGCCGCGGCGAATCTGCGTATGTCCTACCAGTGGCTTCCCTAATCATATTCTGACGCTCCATCTGCTACAGTGAGCGCGGCCACCGTCTTCCTCTACGGCTTCGGCTCCGACATTACTCGCAATCGATTCTGGTGGATCCTCTGCCCTTTGATCTTCGTCCAATGGCCAGGCAACGGTATCCTCGCCATTTGGCCTGACAACACCAAGGCGCGGATGGCCGCGTTCTACATCATCTCCATGGAGTACATGAGTGCGTTGCCTCTGTTCTTTCTTCCCATCTATCTGCTGACCGTTAGCTCAGCATGCGTGTACTGGACATGGGCGAACGAGATCTGCAGCGGTAACCCCGAAGCCAGAGCAGTGACCATAGCGGCCATGAACGGATTCTTCTATTTCTTCAACGCCGGCATTCCCAACGCGATCTTCTTGCAGACGGATGGACCGTCTTTCCGCAAGGGTTTCCCGACGACATGGGCATTCGGTATCCTGGCGGCGATATTCGTCGTCCTCGTGCAGTTCCTGCACAACCGGGAGGTCCGGCTCGAGCTCCAGAAGAAGGAGGCGGAGGTGGAGTCGGGCGGGAAGGACTCATCCGTGGAAGATGAGAAGTCGGCAGAGGTGGAGGTGCAGGTGGGAGAGGTCGTGATCCCGCCTGGCATCCCGACGTTACATTAACTCGTCCGCGTCGAGTCCTTAGCTTAGAATATAGATGTATTAACGGAGTATATTTCACAGATGTAATGCCAGTTGGAGAACATGACGCAAGGGACAGTACAGGCAAGAAATTCGTTTGATCGGCGCAGCCCAAACACCTCTTCTTCTCCGTCAATGGCTCTTCGCCAAACGAGATTTCTTTGCAAAGTCGTCCTTGGCGTTCGGAAACGTGTAGTGCTGAAGCCCGAATGTAATCCATGTATTGGAAGATTCTCGCTTGATCTACCATTGTACCAAGAACTCGCGGCTGCAGGTTGTTGCCATTTCTGTCCATTTTGAGCTTGCGATTTGTGATCCCAATGTGATCCGGTGTTGCGGCGTCAACCGCATCAGCGGAGCAGCGTGATTCTATTCCTCGACTCAACCTTCATCATCCTCGTTCCTTCCAGATGGCCTCCTTCCAAGCTCTGCGCTTTTGCCGATAGGCACGGGTAATACTGAGCCATCTCGCCGAATGCGCCGTTCTCTCGTGCAATTCAGCCGCGGTGATGAATGCGTGTTCCATACCCTGGACCTGTAACCGAAACAGCATCTCAGGCAGCAATGTTGAAGGTTAAGTGTGGATGTACATTCAGAGTACGGTAACTGTGCTCGCTCCGCCATGGATGGACCAGGATGTTTTTGCCGTCGCAGAAAATAGCGGGCGTCTTTCGAAGCCATGATATATTATTTATCTGTACCTGTCCTTGTTCTCTCCCGCAACAGCTCTTATGCCGGTATAAAGCCACTCTCCTTGTTCTCCCCACAATAGCTCTCATGTCGGTATAAAGCCACTCTCCTTGTTGTTCGCCCCCCACCTCAGCTCTCATGTCGGTATCGACCCACACAGGCTCGCCCCCTCCGTCCTACAGCTCTTCGCCTCCATCCTCCAGATTCGCTCCATTACCGCCGTTGGCTTCCTTGGTCACCGAGTACGAAGGTGCGAATCAAATTCTCAGTTTACTTGTCGCTGAAGCGTCCCTACAGTCTATTATCGCATATATACACCCAGCGGCGCAATACCCGTCAAAGGAGCAGCCAGCCGCCCCGATCCCTTCGTCGGTCGCATACTGGCACGCTCAGTGCCGCCGCCTCATCGTGCGGGTATGCTGAAGCGCCGCATCTTAGCTGTGGAAGGGCTTCCTGATCGGACGATCTCAGTGAAGGAATCCCCGAAGGCGCAGCTGGTAGCGCCATCAAATTTCTTGGAATCATTATTTCCATCCATCACTAGTCTATCCAGCTCTACGCCTGCCTCCACCAGCAGCGGGACACGGATCTACGCGAGCATCTACGACTCGCAACCGATGGTAGACGACGCAGTGGTTGTATTAACGGGAGATGGGAGGCATGGCGCGACCCCTGACAACCCGCTCGCTATTGTTCTCCTCGAGGAGCTCAGCATTGAGGCGAGAAACGCACGACCCCAGGCCCAGGAGTATGTGAATCGCGAGATTCCACTTGACAAATACGGTTTGTGTTCCATCTCAATTCCAACACAGACGGTATCTAATCAGCTTCGGGTAGTTTACTACCGTCTCTACAACCGAGATGGTGAGGTTCACTCTTTCGCTGCGTTCGACTCTGCCCACACTGCCCTCGGCCGCATCGAGCGGGCACAGATAATTCCACCTGCCACCGTCGACTCACTCAAGTCCTGCATCGCGAGAAGGGAAAACTGGCGTCGCATCTGGTACTATGCAGATCTGTACGACGGGACGGCTCCCCGCGATCCGTTGGTGCACGGCACCTCAATCGGACGGGTCATGGGTGGGGACGTGAATCGCCCGTTGATGCTGGTACAGACTGAGAGGAAATCTGGGCTGTTTAATCGGCCTGCAATGATGTTGAAGTCCCGGCGATTTCTGCAGAATGAGAAGATATGTGATATTCCGCAGGGCACGATGATGTGGACAGACGGAGTGCTGTTGAAGGATTTCTGGTGTGCGTGCGTGCTGCCGGGGTTGGCGGGGAGGGCGATGCTGAAGCGAAGTATGTTTGTTTTCTTTGCAAAGGCCTGTTGTGCTTATAAGGATCAACAGAATGGTTTCAGTTGCTGGACGAGTAGTATCGGAGTCATCCACGCATTTTCATCGACGCTGTCTCGATGAACCTTGCTAAATATTGTATTCCTGTATGTAAGTGTATGTAGGTCTCCGCTTCCTCACTGTAACACTGTATCCGAATGGTCTGTACTGTATCGTATCTAAAATGGTCTGTTCTACTGTGGCTGTCACAACAATATGAAATACTCGACCGTCAAGATATGGCCTCTGCACCTGCGAGAGTATCTGTCAGATGGGAAGAAGTAAGTAGATACGATAGTGGCTGTTGATAGTGTCCGTTGTCAGTCTCGATCACAAATCAAGAAAATTCTTCCTCCCAGACACTCCCACGTGAATCTGCATCCCATCCCTGACGAGCTCGCGCAACGCCTCGCCGACTTCCGCATCAGGCAGATTGGGAGTAGCATCCAGACGGCCGACACCATACTGCGACACCAACACCTCGAAGGATTCAAGCGGGGTCTGGCAAGAGCGCCGCACGGTGAGCATGCGCAGATACGCGTCATAGTCGACTGGTGCAGAATGGTGAATCTCTAGCGTGAGTTTGCGCAGGTTGGGGAGAAGGTCGTTGGAGGTGGTTAAGACCTCGAGGAAGGGGTGTATACAGTCTTCATCCTCGGGAGCATCTCGCCTCGAAGACAGTTTGAGCGATGTGAGAATGGGGATCGCACACATGCATTCGATCACACGCTCTTGGGGCCATTCATCTGGAAGAGCCATGTCGAGACACTCCAGGGGGGACGACCGGGTAAAGAATGATACCAGCGCCTCGTGGGTGATATCGAGGACGGTGAGGTGTATGGACTTCAGCGAGGGAAGGGTGAGATAGGGTAGGACGGCAGCACTGCTGCCAGAACGGCCACCCAAAAAGGTGAAACCATGGGGATACCCCAACTGCAGATTTTCTAGCGATGAGAGCGTCAAAGGCGAAATGTCCGTGGAGTCTATCAAGGATTCTTCGTCCTGGAACAGGCCAAGCAATGTGGACTCCGAAATATTGGGAGCGTCACGCAGCAGGTCCAGCAACTCATCCACGCCATCGAGGATCTCACCCCTGTCCAACCTGATGCTCAGCTTTCGGAGAGCAGGGAATGGTCCGCAGATGTTCAGGACTTCATGGAGGCTGACCTCCCGATGGGTGTAGTTGGTGAGCTTCAGAGTCAAGCTCTCGATTTGGTGTCGATAGTCTGTTACCAAGTCCTGGACAGAGTCGGCTAGCCGAAGGTGGGACCCTTCGAGTGTAAGCGACAGAGGAAGGGTCCGTCCACACTCCATCCAGTTCCTGCACAGCTCTGTATAGCATTCCCTTCGTGGCAAGAAATCCATCGCGATCGTGTTCCACAGTTGCGGGGTAGATAGCGCAATGAGGTGCCAGAGCTGACAGACACCGAGAAACACGGTGGGTACGTCAGTTGGGTATGTCGTGGCTTGATACCCCATGGAGTAAGGTACACTCTGGAATATTTTCGACTGAATTTCGAGTGGCAAACGGGCCATGGGATCGAGGAGCGTGTTGAGCTGTCGTCGAGCTTGGCTTCGCTGCTCCTCCAAGTTTCGTAGAGCTTGTTTTTGAGTTTCAATCTGTCCCGAAAGCTCGTCGATGTGCACGCGTAGGTTTTTCACCGTCGAGGCTTGCGACATGGTGGACAACAAGAAAGAAAGATGTGGACTGATCAAGGGCTGATGATATCGTCACCATGATCATCATAATCATCATGATCTATCTTCCTTCTCCAATATCGCGGGTCGTGACTGAGCAATGTTTCTCAATCCCACGAATTCCTGTTGGTCCGCCATGCTCCGTAGATCGTTCACTTGACGGTCATAAGAAGTCCTGGTACTGCCTGTTACTTTTCTCCCTGCGCTACTTATGTCGTCGGTTCCGTGTTTGGAGACTATCCCGGACGTCATTACCGGAAACTTGCAAAAGAACCCTGGAGATCCATTCTGGATCTACGCGGATACGCGATTCGACAAACTCGTCACCATCACCCAGCTCGAGTTTGGCCGGGCTACCCATCGTGCGGCACATCTCTTGCGCCCGAGTCGCGAAGGCCCTGATGGGCAAGTCGTTGCCCTCCTCTCCGAGTCGGATACTATGCTATACAACGCTGTCCTGGTCGGTCTCATGACAGCAAACTATGTGGTACGTGCTCTCGTGCTATTTCAAAGTCTCATTGCAATTGAACATAACGGTTAGGCATTTCCAATTTCCCCGCGAAATTCCGCACCTGCAATTTACCAGCTCTTGCGAGGGTCCTCTTGCCACGACATCGTTGCCACATGCGTGACCCTTGCTCCCCTGCTCGATCGCCTCCGCACACACATCGCCGACGTTGATCCGGCCTATGGGTTGAACATCCAAGAGATGCCAGCCTTCCAGAAAATCTACCCGCATCTCGGCATCGAGACGTCCGCCCACGCTTTTAAACCTTACCCTCAACCCCAAAATCCGCCGGACGTCGACGATATATGCATGTACATCCATTCTTCAGGGAGCACTGGATTCCCGAAAGCCATTCCCCAGAGATTTTGCATCCTTCCACACTGGTTCACCGGTACACATTTCCTCTTTTCCGTGTTTTCCCGGCCGCTCAGTCGCCACAGGCATCAAGGAACTGCGCGAGAACGTGCAAAGCCCTATATCCAATCTTTCTCTCCCCTCCTTTCACCTTTACGGCCTCAGATCTCAGGTGTTCCAGCCGTTATTCGGCATCCCAGTCGCAATATACCCACCACGCGCTCTTTCCCCAGAGCTGCTTCCCATGGCGCCCACCCCCGATAGCATCCTCGAACATACCCGCAAAACTGGATGCCGCTCGTTGTCGACCGTACCCACCCTGCTCGTGACCTGGTATAACTCGCCAGAAAGTTTGGAGTATCTCACGTCCCTGCATACTATCATATGGGGAGGCGGACCGCTTCCCCAGCGCGTCGGCGACGGTTTGGTGGATGCGGGCATTCATCTTATCTCTGGGTACGGCACCACTGAGACGGGCAGCATCACCGACTCGCGGCCTTATCCGGGGGACGACAAAGACTGGTCGTGGTTTCGTGTCTCTGATCGCGTGAAAGTGCGTTGGGTGCCGCAGGGAGACGGGACATTCGAATGTCAGCTTCTCGTGAGTGGCCTAATCGTGTTCTTCTTTCCAGCAAAGTTGTTGAGCTGTTCCGAGCTTTCAGAGAACGGGTAACCATTTTCCGATGGTCGAGAACCTTCCCGACGTCCGCGGTTATGCGACTTCAGACCTTTGCATCAACCATCCGACGAAGAAGCACCTTTGGCGTGTGTACGGACCTGGCTATTTCGTCCTTGCATATTGGCTAACAACTCGTACCATCATTTAGTGTCGGTCGCTTAGACGACACTATCATCCATAGCTCTGGTGAGAAGACAGTCCCCGCACCCATGGAGAATATCATTGGAGCCAATCCACTGTGAGCTGTATTTACTGTTTTCCCGTTGTCGCTGTCACTCAACTTGCAACAGCGTCAAGGGAGCTTTGATCTTCGGCCGCGAGCGTCCACAGACGGGAGTTCTCATCGAGACGCCTCCCGATGTTCCACTGGATGTCAACGATCCCATCCAAGTCGCTGAAATGAGAAACAAAGTCTGGTGCGTGAAAAGAAAATCACAATGGCATTAGCGAGTTGAATGGAGCGATAGGCCTGTAATTCAAGAAGCCAACTCGATCGCGCCTGGATTTAGTCGCGTCTTCAAAGAAATGATATTATTCGCTTCTCCAGACAGACCCTTACCGCGCGCAGGAAAAGGCACGATCCTACGAAAAGCTGCCTTGGATCTATACGCAGCGGAAATCGACCTGATGTACGTGTCGCTCTTCTGCGGCCCATCTCGATACTCATGTTAGCAGATACAAAGCGGTGGATGACCAGCTGAGCGTAGTTGACTCCATTGAGCCTCCTGCCTCGTGGGATGCCGGATCTCTCGAGCCATGGCTCATGGATCTGGCTGCGAATGTCTGCAGCTTCACCGACATATCACCGACAGTGGATCTTCGTCAGCAGGGATTCGATAGGTGCGAAAATCGCCTCGTTTAAAGCTCAGTTTAACTCAATATTTACGCAGTTTAACCTCGACCGTGTTCCGACTACACATTATCAAAGTGTTGCGCACCGGAGATCGTGCCACCGCCGCGGCAGCGATTCCCCAAAACTTAGTCTACGCGCGTCCGACCATCGCCGAGCTGGCTACCTTCCTCGAGGCTTTAGTCGCCGGAATTTTAACAGACGCCGACATTCAAACTGCAGACACCGAGTACAGTCAACCATCCTTAACTGAGACCGTCGTCGAGTTGCGTTCAAGCGGCGGTATCCCCCTCATTATGTTTCCTGGGATTCGCGGTACCATTGACGCTGGGATGGCGCTTCGGGCCAACTTCTCCGGCACGCTTTGGGGCATTCAGATCGTGGACTCTACCCCCGTCTCCCCTTTCTCCTCTCAAGCCGCATACATTACCGAGAAAATCCGGGAGAAGCGCCCAAAGGGGCCGTACCGTCTGACATCCTATTCTGGGACAAGTGTTGTGGCGGTCGCGGTCACCAAACTTCTCGAGGAGAGCGGGGAGCATGTCGTGCAGCTTTCGTTCATAGATCATTTCCCCTTGCTTTGGACCATTGGGGTCACGCAGGCTGCGGTTCGAAACCCAGAGATACGCAAGACGATGTCGGAGTCGACGTTCAAAGGCACGATCCAACTACTTCGTCATGACCCACTGTACGGGCCCGAGAGCGACCGGCTGAAGAAGTTCGAGGCAGCAGAGTCTGGTTCTCCGGATGCACAGCAGGAGGATCTCGACTCGCTCGCAGTTGGCAAACGTACGATTGCGCCACTCGTCAACTTCCTTTCTGAATTCGCGCCTGCGGAAGCTTCGGAAAGCGAGTATGCGGACGCGGTCAATCGCTGGGTTTCGTCAGTCAAAGCTCCGTTGAGCGCCCTGACGGCCGAGTTTGGGGTGCTCGCGGCCATGACCGAGGAGGTCCGTCGGGAGTATGGGGATCTTGGTGTTGGGAAGAGCTTCAAGCCTGTCAAACATCTGCTCATTCCCGGCGTTGGTCACTATGGGATCCTTGGGGATAAGAGAACTGTGGCGTTTCTTGGAGACCAATGCTAATTGCTGCACGCACAACTGTTGTATTATTGCTTTATTGCTTTGATCTTGAGCTTGAGGGAAGGGAGAGGTCTCGATGGCAGCCGATACTGCAGCCCTTCGTGGCAAGGAATCCATCGCGATCGTCCACAGTAGCGGGGTAGATAGCGCAATAAGACGCCAGAGTCGAGCTCGCTGCGCCTCCAAGTCTTGTAGAACTCGTTTTTGAATTTCCATCTTTCCCGAAAGCTCGTCGATGTGCGTGCGTAGGTTTACCACCGTCGAGGCTTGCAACATGGCGGACAAAAACTTGAAAAAGAAAGAAATATGTCTCGGCGCCGACTATATAATAATCACTGGTTGATACCGTTATCGTGATCATCATGATCTCCCCCCTCCAGATGGCCTCGATTTCCAAATTTTGCGCTTCTTCAGATGGTACTCACATTTACGCCGAGGCATCGGGCAATCCAGCAAACCCCAGCGTTGTATTTGTTCACGGAATGCTTTTGAGCGGCATTGTCTTTGACAAGCTGTTTTCTGACTCGAGGATGCTGGACAAACTCTATCTTGTATGCTATCCCCTATGGATGATCCTCCAATCATGGACTTGCAGGTGCGATACGACATGCGAGGCCATGGGCGGAGTGGGAAACCGACCGTGCCATCGGCATACACGTCTGCCATGTACGCAGACGATTTCGCTGCCGTGGCCAGAGAGTTTTCTTTGAACAATCCCGTATACGTTGGATGGTAGGTGTCATGTCGGCCCTTGAATTTCTCCACGATCACCACCTTTCTCAAGGAGTGCAGGGGGTGCGCAATACCCGCCTTGTTTCAATAATATCTCCTTCATGCCTCTTCTCTAGCCCCGGTCGCCTCCGACATCTGCACCAATATCACCCCAGTCCCTCTCGGCGGCGTCATCGCCATGTCTGGAGCCCTCTGCGTCTCAGGTGCGACTCAAACCCTGAAACCCAAACTCGTAGAACTGTTCCCAAAGCTCTTCTCCTCCGACACTGTAACGGCTCTCAACGCCCGCGTGTCCTTCGCCGATGCCGCATTCCTTGACCCCGAGAACGTCTCGTTCTCTGTCAAGGCGGCGTGGATTGGCAGTACCGTCATGCAGACGCCGGATATCTTCAAAGCGATCAGAGGCGGGCACAACCCGGACCAGACGAAGATCACTGAGCTCGGGGCGCGGGGGTTTCCTGCTATGGTCATCTATGGAACCGAGGACCAGATTCAGGACGGGCGCGTCGTGGCGGCTCATGCTCAGCCACATTTCACGAATCTGGAGGTTGTGGCGATCGAGGGAGGGAGTCATTCGCTGTTCTACGACAACCTGGATGAGACGGTTGAGAGTATCCTCCCTTTTTGTTTGCGTTTTTCTGGAAAGGTTAGTGCGTTTCCTCATTCCATTTGCATCGGTGTTGAATCCAGGACGCCAGCCTTTTGAAACCAGTTCATGATTTTGACACTACTTGTACCATAAATTTCTTGGGGTGATTGGGTGGAATTCCAGAGTCAGAGATAAGATAAGATATCGGATAAGTGGGCCGGAGGACCGATGAAATCATGATGTCCGGCTCAACTCCGAAAATGCAATTAACCCACTTTGCTCTCACACCACCACCATGGCAGACCAAAATCTGCTTGTTATCCTTGCGTTCCCGACAACGAAAGAAATTGACCAGCAGTGGACTCGCAAGCACTCTCATTCCGCTCGTCTCACCCAGTCTAACGCGTCAACCAGATGCCGCTGACGCTTTGAAGAAATTAGGCGGCGTCTCGTATAACCCAGTCCTGTATCGCACCCCCAGTGACTCCTTGGATCTTCAGACTTTAGCAATTGTCTCCCCGCTCGATTCGCATTTACTCACACCAGATGATCCACAAATCGTCGAACAACTTGGCCAATATCTGGGCGGACCCGTCGAAATCCGGGTCTACGAGCGCTTCCCTCGGGGCGCCCACGGCCAGATACTCATCCCGAGCTCGTCTGTCAAACATTACATGGTCTTAAACGGGATGACGCCGGACGACGGCGCAGAAGACATGTTCAACGACTGGTACACGGACGAGCATATTCCAATGCTGAGCGCCGTGCCCGGGTGGCGGTCGTCTTCTCGCTTCAGGTTATTATCTAGTTCGCCTTCCAGTAGCCCGCCGCTGTGCCTCGCTTTACACGAGTGGGCCAGTCGTGAGGCGTTCGGGACGTCCGAGTTTAAAGCGGCGACGAATACGCCGTGGAGGACTCGTGTGGTGGTTGAGAAGGTACACAAAAAGGAGCGGCATCTGCTTGAATATTTTGGGACGGTGAAGGAGTTGGCGGAGCAAAGGCTACATTTCCAAGAAGTAAATATAGAGCTGTAACTTGTAACCTTTTAATTCCGCCAACGCTGCTGATCATTTCCACTGCAAAAACTCGAAAATGGTGCCATCGAGCAACCGCCGAGGCACGACCTCGACACTTGCTTTCCCATTTCCTCCGCAGCGCCGGATAGCGTACTGTGCGATGGAAGGAGAGTGCCATGAAATCGACCTGGCGACTACCTCCACACTGCTCAACAGTGGACAAGCATCGGCTAGCAGCTGGACAGATGATTGTGCGAGTTTTGCCAGCTTCAACCTGTCGATATCCTCCCGGTCGAACGACACACAGAGGTCGACCAGATCTGAGAATTTCTGCAACAGGTCGATCGTGTTTGGCTAAAGATATATGTTTATCTCCTCAACAAGAGTCTAAGGAAATAGCGGGACGATTGCACCTGGATTATGATATCCTTCGAGTGAAACTCAAGCTCGTCGCGAATAGGGATCGCAACTCGAAGCTTTTTCACCCTTGGCAAATTGACCCAAACTTCGATGAGAGTTTCGAGCTCGAAATCGTCGTGCCATGTTGGAATATAGGTGAAAGTATCCAAACCGATGCTATTGAACATTTCGAGATAGGGAACGACGTGGCGAGGCAGAACTCCGGAGAGATCAAGGGATCTCAGGGCTGGGCGACGACCCGTCGAGAGGTAATTCTGGAACAATCAGAGTAAGATACACAAGCTGAGATACCACCAACCTTGAAGGAAGTAAATATAACCCTTTGATTTATTCGATTCTGCGAATCTTGACCCGAGTTTGTAGTATCGTATCCCGCGTCAAGGTGCTCCAAGGTGTCCCAGATATCAGACGGCCAGCTCTGTTCGACGGCCTGCGGCTCGTAGTCGTGGGTGCGCAAATACAAGGATTTCACTGCTTTCGGTCGCGCGAGAAGAGCCATCGAGTTCCCGAGGCAGAAATTCAAGGCTATGTTGTAGCTCTTTGGGGTGTTCGGCTCGATGAGATTCGCGCAGTCGGTCATGGCACAAACACTGAGCGTGTGAATGGAAGGATGCGCGCGGATAGCTGCAGCAAGGTGCTCATCCATGGACGGCTGGTCATCGAATGCTTGATTGGGAAATCTGGTAAAGCAAACGCTACGCAGGGATGTGAAAGACGAGATCGTCCCTGGGAGGCTTTGTGGGAGGAGACCATCCGATGAGCAATACACAATAAAGAGCGCCCGGACAAATCGCGCGATGTGCGGCATTTGAGCACGCTCAAAGTGCATGGGGTTGTAATCTTCGATACGTTCCTCGTTACGGCCCTCCGTCCCAGCGAATACGACAGCGACCTCACGCCATATGTAAGGACGCGTCGCGATGGCCAGTTGCGAATGCATGGAGGCCAAATCTAGCAGAATCTGCGCAGGGGGACCTGGGAAAATGCGATGGCGTTCGAGGCTGTCTCGGTCAATCTCATAGAAGCCCAGGAAAACCCTGTCTCGAGGATGGTCTGTGCAAGTTCAATAGAGGTTTTATTTTGTCTGTTAGTTCAATACCTTCATAGACGTGGCCGCATATCTCCAGCAGTACGTCGTGGCCGAGCTCAGTCAATTTCATGGTGGTGGTTGAGGGGTAAGCAGGAACGCCATCACGTGTCAAAACACGACCACTTTGATACCGCCTCGAGTAAACCCCTAACTCTCGAAATTTCCTGTCCGCTCATGGCCACACATTGATTGGTATTTTAGGAGAAGGCTGAAACCTATTTTTTAACCGACTATGTATTCCAGGAACAGCGACAAATGCCCCCAGGTGGAAAGCGGAAAGCCTATTCACGTCTGCCCGCAATCCATTCACGTAGCTCCGCCAATGCCCACAGATCATTCTCCTTGGCAGAAACGTCACCCTCGTATTCCCACTCAAAAGTCTTACCCTTCCCCAACTTGAGCCCGAGTGGGACGGACGAGTCGAAGTCGATGAGAATGGGTTCACCGGCTTTGGATATCATGATGTTGTTCGGATTGAGGTCATTCTGTGTGCAGGGAGTGAGAGGTAATATATCGGAGAAGCTCGTGTCTCTCACATGTGCGTAACCCAGGGAATGTAGGTGCTTTATTGCCTCATGGATTCCGTCCAAGAAGGAGGGAGGAAACTGGGCTCCAGCAGTAACAGCATCATACAACAACCTCTCGTGCCGCTCGAAACACAGGCCGCGAATGTAGTCGCCACTGCCAGAGGGAAGGTATCCATAGTAGAGGCAGATGTTAGGGTGCGGATTCTGTAAGAGGACCTCGCAAACCCTGAGCTCTCGAAGCTGGTGGTCGGTGAGGTCTGTCGCACCGCGGTCAAGCTCATCGTTGTAGGTGAAAGGTTCGGCGACTTTCAGGTAAATGTTGGAGCCCAGCTCACGAGCTTGGGTGCAGGCGAAGGTCGTGGGCACCGGGTTCCTATAGAACGTATGTGGAACTACAGAGGCCTGAGCAAAGAGATCACGCAGGCGACTGGCAGAAGCGGGCTGGCGCTCTGCCTTTCTGCATGTATAGTATTCGCCGTCTTTATCGAAAAGCAGTTGGCAAAAAGCAAATGTCTCGCCGTCGAATACGTCCGATTCCACAACGAGACGAAAGGTGAGGTCTGCAGCATAACGATGAGCACCAGCGCAGGTGGTGGAATGCTACGCACCTCTGTCCATCAGGGAAAGTCAGAGGAGGGAAAGAGAGAACTAGCTGGTCCGAGTCTGAATCTCGGGCACTGTTGCTGGACCCACAATGTGCCGGCATTCCGGTAACAGTAGCCTATCGCGCCCGTTGAAACCGGTGTTCGATACATGAGTAATATCATTCAGAAGATGCGGGCGCCAAGAAAATAACACATTTTGAGCAGTAAGATACGCATTTTTCAGCTGCCTTCGAACATGGGACTCGGTGCAAGAGAAAACAACAACTCGCCGCACGATTGGAGCTCCTCGAACTGCGCCAACACACCTGAATCCAAGTCGCGCTGATTGTCCGAATCCCAGAATAATTCCACCTCAAATGGGCCACGCTCGTTCCGTCCTGGTCGAATTCTCGACAACACAAAGTCTCGGTAAACGCCGTCGTCGAATTTGAGCAGCGTGTGGCAGCCCAAGTAGCTAAGGGCAGGCACGAGGCATGCGGGACCTGGCGTCCAGGTGAGACGATGGAGAAGAGAGTCGGTGAGCAGAAGGAAGGTATTCTGTCGGTTCACCAGGAATCTGCTTGTGGTCGGAAATGGACAAATTGTCCAAGGCTTTCAGCACGTCTAACATCTGGAGAAGCTCTGCTTCTGTAACGAGCACGGAATTCAGTACAAGTACCGTGAGATGGCTGGAGAAGGACGACCGATCAGCGAGCGCCAAAAAGGCGTCGGCTGGGAAAGGTAGAGGACACCCGCGTATTGGGTGCGAAACCGGATAGAGTCGAGGAGGGGTAGCGTGAAATGCAGCATGCAGTCCCTCATTGCTGAGCGCGCAGGCTCAATATTGAAGTCACCCCCCACGCGGACTGCAAGGTCTAAGATATTGGAAACTGTTGGGACGACCTGGATGGTAGCCGCCTCAGGCCCTTCCCATGCAGCGGAGTAGACAGTGATTGTCGCGTCCCCGGAAAGACGAGACATAGTAGCCGCAACATCCGCCAATTCTTCTGGTCCCACATCATCGAAGCCCAGAAACTTCAATTGTTCCAGAGGCAATTTGGGTGCTTCGGCTGGCAATCCGCTGAGGAAAACTTCCACAAGTCGAGGGGCGCGTTCAAAAAAAGTCATCGCCTCGATGTTGTGCCACCCTACGTCGATTGCAAGGCTGCGTAGAACGGGGAGATTGCCTGAAATAGGGGAAAGTCTGGAGTATTCCGCGAGTTGAGACGTCCACATCCGGAATGATACGCGGCGCCATCGCAGGGAATACGAAGCCAAGAGCTCCAGGGTGCGAGAAGTGGCATCCCCATCACCCCAGATGATGCCAAGATCGAGCGGAAAATTTCCTCCACGATCCAAAACAGTTTTGAGCAAGAGGAGGAGGCTTGAATCGGGTGCCGTCCACTTGCACAGGTCAAGCTCTATGCAACTCCATAACGAGGGGGTTCCCATGACGAGTTGGTGCCACCGAGGGCAGACTTGGGCGACACGCAGGAGCTCCACGTTCGCGACGCGTCGCATCTCCTCCTCGATGCTGTCACTTCTGGGAAACTCTAACCAGGGCCAATGCAGCGCGCTCGTGAAGTAACCGAATATCTCCACCAAGATTTCCCCGGGCAGTCGGCGGACGGGAGACATGACCGCATCGCAGAGGCCGGCGTAGTGTTGTACAGCGGCGCGCTCAGATTCTGCTCTAAAAAGAGCGGCTTTGAGACGAAGAATCTCGTCGTCGTATCGCTCGAGCTCCGCTGGCAGAGAGCCTCGGAGGTTGAGATAGATCGACAGTGAGCAACCTGGAACGCGGATGGAGAATGGTTGGAACGCAGTAAGTCGCGTAATTCCTTCTCCTGCGTACATTGAGGAAAGAGGTGGCGTTGAAAAGGGCATGTGCAGTCGGTCATGGCGGTACTTTAACAACTTGTGAAGATCATGATGCATTGATGATGATGCGAAGGCCACAACGCCATCACGTGTCCTAATAATTGCCCCTAACTCCCGAAATTTCTCGTCCGCTCATGTAACCAACGTTTGTGCCGATCGAGCGACTTTTGTCGCGACCTTCCATTGAGTCAGGGATCTCGACTTTGCGGTGGATGGCCCAAACGAGGCTCAAAATGGAAATCAGACCTCGCATTGTCCCTCGAGCCACACATTGTCATCACGCGCTGAACGCGTCTATATAAACCACAACCACGCCTTCAGAACTTCCTTTCCTCTCCCCTTCATCCCTTCGGTCTTGAGTTCGCAAGTGTCCCCACCAAAAAATTCAACATGAGGGTGCGTAACCGCGCCTCTTCCAATCCAACCTGGGTCTCATTGTTTTTCTTCGGGTCAGACCGTCAGGACTCCACCGCGCCGCAAGTCAGTCCTAAGCAGATTCAAGACTCCCGTTCGGCACAGGGACACACCAGTCTTCGACAAACAGTCGCAGGAGAGCAATGCCACCCAAGAGTTCGACATCGACGACTCCCAAGACGACGGGTACACCCTGTCCGCAAGGGGTGACATTTCATTGTCGCGTCCTTACTACATCCCTGGCGCTCCCGGCGCCTTGTCTCCCCCTGGCTCGCAACGCGGGACGCCCGAGTCAGAAGGGGTGCGAAGGCGCCCAGTCCGAGCCCGCCCACCTATGCGCCGCCTGCTTTATTCCGAGGACTCGTACCAGTTCAAGAGACTCACAGAGAGGTCGCTGAGCAATGTTGCGTCGAGCAAGACGGCGCACCAAGAGCTCATGCCACCAGTTCGTCCTCCATCAGTGGTCTTGGGCAGGACGTCGACCATTGTAACTATCCCTGACGAGGTTCGTCAAAGACCGTCTGCATTGGTGTTATTTACACTCAAAATCGTACAGGAAGACGTTTCGACGCCGCACTCGCGGTTCATGACATTCATGACGAGTCGAGACCTCACCCATTCGCCCAAGAAGAACGAGGCTCCTCCTAGGCACCCACTGGACGAGCTGGCTCAAGATAAGGAGGATAGTCTTGAGCGTGAGACTGCCTCTCGTCCCCTGCGGGGCAACGCGCGTCTTCCCCCGCGGCTGCCGATTCCCAACTGGGATTCCATGGATGTCGATTCCTCCTTCTAAAGACATAGATGTACGGTTTTCTCTGGGTTTTTTGTATGTACATTACCTATGTTTATCGGTCTAATTGTCTTTCAATATCGAACTGTCGACGGTCGGACGGCCCTGGACTGAGTGGGGACCGAGCCTCAAGGGCCAACGGAGATGCTACTCACTTGTTGCGTTGGAACATTTCCAGTCGATGACGCACACCATGGTATTCCGCGGAGTAAAAATATTAGATCCGGGAATCGGTTTTCGAGTGCAATGCGACGATGGCGGGGTTGGTTGATGGCGGAAGTTGACCGACAAGATCAAAGAGAGATCACGTTTGTTCACCAAACATTGCCCGCCCTTCTTTTCTGCCTCTTCTTTTCCAGGCTCCTCGTGTGGATGCAGCAGTTATCGCTGCCACAGTTTTGACCTGCTCGCGGTCCGGGCTGACCAGGGATATGCATCTTCAGTCCGCCAATCGGAAACTAGCGCTCTTAGGCCCCCGCTCGTTCTCTATCAGCATCATCCTACTGACTCGTCGCCTTGACTCTGCAAATCAACCTTTGAGACGGCTGCTAATCTCGGCGTATCTCGCAACCCGACAATGCTTCGGATAGTCCGTTGGTGAATGTGATCATATGGCTTATCTGCATGGAAAATGGATATAAAGGCCCTCAGCGGTCCGCTCAGCCAGCATCATGAAGCTTTTCGCCAGTCGCCTTGCGCTCCTCGCGCTCGTTCACTATGTGTCCGCTCAGACTTGGTCAGTGCTACATTTTGCGCATGTGGTCGAAACTCAAAAGACGTCACAGGTACTTCCTGACCTTCACGACGCCTGCCGGGTCGTACATCACGTCCTACTCGGGATTATTCGTGGCTCCGCCCCTTCCTCAAGCCGCCACTTACTACCTTTGGCCCGGTCTCCGTGCGTTTCATCTGAATCCCATGTGGATAAGAGGCCAACCTGCGCCCAGAGCCGCCCGGCAATGCCGGCGTCCTTCAAGCCGTCCTCGATGGCCGAAGCGGCGAATGGTGGATCGGTGACGGCTACTGCTGCTCGGACCCCTCTCTTGCCTGGGGCAGCGGCTTCAATGGTGAGCCTTCCTCATCCTACTGGCGGAAAAATTGACGGAAAAAAACTAGTCCCGAATGGTCAGACGGTCAACTTTGGTTTTTCCGTGAACAGCGTCTCCAGTGGGACGTGGACGACGTCGCTCTCCAGCAGCGGGGGCGGCTCTGCTACGGGTTCCTTCGCCCTCCGTGCGTCGCTTTGAAATTCATTCACCCAACACTCTGACGCATGAATACAGCGACTCACCAGATGAATCAAGCCATATTGGCGATCGAGCTCTACGACGTCGCGTGGACTTTTGGCCAATTCGCTTTCAGCAACGTCGTCATCACGGCCAACACGACCTCCACCTCCTGGTGCACGAACGGACCGTCAAACTACCAGAATGCGGCGGTCGTGACCAAGAGCACTCCCGTGGCGACTATCAGCGGTGGCACGACGACCTGCAAGATCTCGAGTATTGTGTTGGTCAAGCCTGCGTGAGACTATATCGACTTCCTTCCTTGCGTATTCTCTTACTGTTCACTTACTTGGCTCAATTGAATATCTGCTCTGTCTCATTTGCGTGAAGTGAGGAGATGATATCGTGCTTACTAAGTCGGCCCCTGTCTCTTCTTCTTCTTCACCACCATGACTTCGGAGCGCCTTCGATGGCCGCCTGGACCTCTCCTTCGTCCAACCTCTTCCACCATTCCCCCTCAACAGAATATCACCTTTCACGCTGCTTGCGAATGCCTCTCGGACAACGATTTTCTGGGGCGTCTGGATAATGTGGCGCACGTTTACGGTCCGTATTTCATCGTCTTGTAAAAGAACCTGCTCACCCAGGATACAGTTACCGTCGAATCCATCCTTCTTGCAGACGGTGGCCATCAAGATTCAGAGATAGTTCTTGAAAGTGCGTTCATTTCATCCCGCGTCGCCATGAGATCACTGACCGCGGAGACAGAAAAATTCATGTTCATGGAAACAGAGTGTGTGAGGAAGACACGGTCCTGGGAGGGAAGATACCCAGTAGCTATCCCTCGGCGACCCAATGTGCTCGACGACTTGGAGTTCCACCTTATTTTCCCGACGGAATCAGGTCAAGTTTTCTCAAGTCGTTTTCACAAGAATAACATCTCAACTCGTCTTCTCAGATCGCGAAACCTTCCTCAGCGTCGTGCAAAAGACCACCGTCCCACCCCAACTCCACACGAGCGTTTATCTTCTTGAAGAAGACTTGGTCCCCCACGCAAAACTTGTCAAGAATTCACAGATTCAAGACATAGTCGACTCAGTATTCACCGCGCTCGCGTATAGCGACAGCGCCGAGGTTCTGGTGCCTCTCGCTCCGAGTTACCGGTCGGTTCGGCCTTTACGGCCAGCATTGCGTCGGCAGACGATCGGGGACACCCAGCGAGCCTTGCAAACCCGGGCACCACCATTTGTTCTCATCCTTCCGCAGGCTTCGAGCGCGTCCCTTCCCTCCCTCATCACCTGGCACGATAGTAAGGAGTCCATCGTCGATTTCCCCGGCGTACAACATCTACCGAGCGTACCGACGTGGACTGGCGCTGGTGATCCTCCCGATAGATGGATGTCGCTACCCATAGGAAAATATGGGATTTATGGCCGCCGGGTACTAAACTCACAGCGGGACCAAGACTCTCAGCGGTACATTGCACTGCCGTTCGAGCTTGTTGATTACTACCTTGCAGCGCATGCTGCAAGCAGCCGGGAAGGTCTTGATGAGCAGGAGCAGAAGCGCGCTTTGGAATCCCTGGCCGCTGCTACTGCCAGTTTCAAAATGGCTATCGTGCACGAACTTGCGCACATTATTCTGTTAGACAAACTGGTGAGAATTTCCTCTCTCTTACGTTCTTGGATGATCTAATTGCTGGCACGGTTTCAGGGGAGATCCTCTCTGGGGAAGTACGAGATGTCGGCCTGGGACGCAGACAGTAAGACATACGACGTCGCTGAAAGCTATGACACGGCCGAGTGCGTTGATGTAGGGCTCTTAATAGAGACGGCCTGGATGGGAGGGGTGCACGAGCTGGGTCTCAGTAATGGTGCGTTCAGATTACTTACACAGTGCATCGACTTATCGCTGAATACTTGCTTCGCTCAGACGGTTGGCTTAATCTTGTTCTCAAAAGTACACCTGGAGCAAGTGAACACCCTCCTGCTAATTCTGCGTCAATCAAAACGCACAACATGCGGATCTGTGGACCCGACCTTGTATCCCAATTCTGTTCGACCCTACCCACTTTCACCAGCACCCAGGTGGAATCTCAATCGACACTCCTCACTGCACCCATTCAACGACGGGATTCGTGTGCGATTCCTTGTTCATGGCCAAGCTCTCCGGTTCCTCGTCCAGTGGTTCCAGTGGTTAAACCACCGACTAGCTACAGTATGGCTACCGAGACGATCGTGGCCATCCGACCGAATAGAGGGAAAGTAAACAAGTGGCCCGGTGTTATCCACGTTCCTGCGGGCGGGGATGGTAGTTTAAACATTGTATAAAGTAGAGCACCAAATGACGTGAAACATCTAACGATACACGAGAAAAGCAATACAATTTCAAGGACAAGACACACTCGAGACATTCCCCATCTTACGACGACGCAACCCCTCTGGATCGACCGTCTTTTGCACGATATAAGGCATCTCCACCTCGAATACGATCTGCCTCTGCATGCGCACTTCGAGCGCACAGGCCTGCCCAGCCAATTCCTGCGCACGCTTTTCCTGCAGGTAATCCGCCTCCTCTGCGAACGCGTCGGCACCAAAGCAGTTGAGTGCGGCAAAGTTGATGGGGGAGGTGGGGCGCGAGGTAACGGGGCTGCTAGGGCGCGAGAAGCAGCCCGCGCGTGGGACGGGGCGGATGATAGTCCGCGTCGTGATGCTGTCGCCCTTGTCAAAGACGTCGAATTGTTGGATGGATTTGGGATCGAGGGCGTCCTCGAGTGTGATGGATGATTGGAGGGAGGTTGGAGGGGTGGAGCTTTCCTCGTCGATGGAGACGGAGCCCGCGTCAGAGTCGGAGGAGGAGGAGGACTCGATGCAGGGCTCGAGGAATGTGACCCAAGATCTCGGGGTGGCAGGCGCGGTCGACGCGTCCTCTTCGTTGCCACCGGTGCGAACGGTAAGCTCAGAACGGTTAGACTGGAATCTGGATGAGAAAACGCGTCGGGACAAGAGAAGAAAATAGTGGGCTTACAGTCCGCTTCGATGGGTCGAATCTCTGAGCGTCCATGATATCAAGACGAGCTGCTTCCATGATAATAAAAGTGCGGGATAGTAATTTAGTTCGACAAGCGAGAGCCTCCCTTTATACCCCATCGGCAGAGGACAGTGGCATGGGCCTCTTTGGTGCACTTGCCCAATTCAGAACTCAGCGCCATTGTTCACGCCGATCGCGCATCGACCGACATTGTTCGCCTTCACACGATCTCAAAGCCACCAAAGCGCGGTGCCCAGTGGCATCGACCCTTTGTCCTCCTTGGTGCGTATATAAGCCCTCGAACATTCGTCATGGAAGATAAGAAATCCACCTACTACCAATCGTCCTTTCATTCCCTGGCCCGATAAATCATAAAACTCGATGGTACGTCGCCACCACACCTTCCGATCTCTCCCAAACTCAGTTCGCTGATTAGTCGCAGGATTCTTGCCGCATAAACCAACCCCAAGCACACGCCTTTCCGCGCAGTACATCCTGCCCCGAGCTCAAACTTACCACGCCCGCCACCGAGTATCGCCTGGTCACAGGGACCAAAGTCCTGAGCTTTGAGCGGGCCAAGTTATATCAGATAAGCCCATCTAGTTCAGGAAAGTTGCTGTTGAGAGATGTGAGCCCGCCGCCACGGCGTCGTGTTTAGGAGGAGAGCGTGTCGGTGTCGGGGAGCGGAGGGAGGGAGGGAGTGTAGCTTATTATATCACCACGAATTGCAATAATATCATAGTTCAGAGTTTCCAGTTCGGGATAATGCTTCCAAACGACAAGCAGACATGGTCTAGGAGCAGGACGAATTTTTCAAGTTGGAAGAAGCTTAAGCAAAGATGCGGGTTTGATGGCAAATCACGGAATCAGATATCCAAACTAGACTGAAAGACGAATAGATAGCAGAGGGGACACGCCCAAGAGTACACACATACACAGTACACTAAACATAAAGTATCAGCTCGACAGGTTGAATAAAAAACAACGAATTTGTAGCTACGAAAAAAAGAAAGAAAGGAACCAGCACCAGCGAGGCGCGGCGAATAATGAGATGTATGTAGGTGACGTTGGTTT